>JTDE01007252.1:18806-32292 GCA_014338405.1 Paragonimus skrjabini miyazakii | reverse complement strand
CAATAATGGGGACGATAAAACGGAATTGAGCTCACCCAAACAAATGGTAATTGAGTTGGAGCAGGATAACTGATCACGCATCGAGAAATAGTAAGAATTATAAGGTACTCAAGGAAGAAGATAATAATAATAATAATAATAATGGTATATTTCTCAACGCAACTGTGAGAAACACGCCCAGAAAAGCATGATCAGTACACACATGGTAACGTGAAACGCATACCGTACTCAAAATTGTTAATTGTACAATAAACCAATTATGGAAATAAAATTACAAAACGGACATAATAATAGAGAAAAATGTTAGTTCATGTAGAAGCATTTAGCTCATTTGCTTCTTAAACGATAGTTCTCAAAATATTTAATGTTCGATAAAAAATGCTGAGTAGTTACATCAATTCTCGCTTCACAAGGTTAACATTGGCCTTATGTTCAAGGTCGCGCCAGAAAAAAAATTTTTCAGGATGGAGAAACTGAACAGTCGAAGAATTTCCCCATTATTTGATGCAGACGGTTCCGGAAAATTATGTTGAAATTTTTGTGAAGATGAAGGATGATAGAAGGGTCCCAATTTTTGCGGAAAAATGGACGATCTTCTGGACTGGACTTCAATATTTCCTCAAGATTGACGGATTTTCACAGTCCTCGAGAATTGTCTAACCATTACGGGATTTTTATTGTCCGGACGTTATGGAATGTTGTCTCGCGTTTGAATTTATCGTGGAATCGAGAATGGAAAGCAAAATATAGAAGAAGAATGTCTTATTTTCATATTTAGAAATGCTCAGGGCTCTGACTGAATGAGAGTAAGGGAAACGGTTACAATAGTTGTTGTAAGAACAAAACTGGTTGATACTGTTTATTGTGAAGGAAAAGTAATGAAAGATAGGGCCACCCTTTAACACCGATCAAACAAAGCACAGCAATCCAAAAAATAGTGCAACAGATCTTAACAAATTCAACACTGGGCCCTGAAAACCAGCTGTTGTAGGGTCAGCAGTGATCGACCGGTTCAGTAGAGGGATCCGTACTTTCTAGCTTACCCCACCTAATGTTACTCTGCGGACGCATCTAGAGACAAATGATTTAACGTCCCGTCTAACAATAGTACCATCTGCAGTTCTTACTGACATCTGACGTACGTGTCCATCATTGCCAGTAAATACTTCCGTGATTACACCATAAGGCCAAACTACCCTGGAAGCCTCTTCTTAATGAGAAATTACATAGCCTACCGGAAGGCCGCGCGAAGCCTTTAGACATTCAGGTGCAATCTGTAAGTTTTACGATATTACTGGGAAATCTGTCCACAGTACAACATTACTTATTGGAATTCTCAACTCACGAATCATGAAATACATCATCTTGGACGATAGAACTGCTGCCGTGAGTTCCAGTCTGGGTATCGTAACCGCCTTCTTTGGGGCCACCTTAGTCTTACCCATCAAAAAGCCGCATTGAATGCCATTAGTCGAGGAAACCGCTTTTAAATGGCCTACTGCCCCGTAATCGACTTCAGACGCATCACAGAACATGTGCAATTCGAAAAAGTTTGCTGAAGAAAGTCCACAAACCGTGCATCCGGGCAATACCACGCTGTCTATGAACTCGACATCGTTCACCCAACCCTCCCCACGTACCCGATCACACTCCTTTATATCGGGGTCCCAACTGATACCTTGGTGACAAAGGTCTTGAAGCAACCTGCGAGCCAGCATTAGCATTAATTCTACTGTTTCCAAGGGATCGTATAACGAAGCCACACGACTTAATATTCCTCTTTTCGTGTTACCAGTGTGAGGGAGGTTGCTTCGAAACCGGAAGCAGTCGTCTGCCACATGCCACCTCACGAGCAGAGCTCGCTGGTATTCACAACTATTGAGTTGAAGACTCCGAGAGTCAACAAGTTTTTCTTCATTGGGTAAATGTTCAATAGCCTCATTACAGTTAGAACCCCACTTGGTGAGTCTAAACCAACAAAGCCGCAGCATCGCTAGAAGTTCATCTACCACACCCCTGACCTCGGATATTGAGTCGAATGATACTAGACAGTCATCCACGTAAAAGTTCTCCTTCATTACAATCACAGTCTTCGGTAGAAACGTCTGCTGATTATCCACGGCTATCTTTTTTAGTGCAAAGCTAGCGCAAAGTGGCGACGATGTCGCTCCAAAGGGGTGGACATTCAGCTCGTAAGTATCCGGTGGTCCTTCAAACGAATCAGTACTCCACCAAGGAAAACTTACCATACCCCGATCACGACATGACACTCTCACTTGCAGGAACGTCTCTTCAATATCAGCGGAGACTGCCACTGGGTTCTTGCAAAAACGCATAAGTACTCCAAACAAAATGTTATTCAAATCCGGACCCTGGAGTAAGGTTTTGTAGAGCGGCATACCCCGATGTTCAGCGGCACAATCAAAGACTATCCGTAGCTTACCGGGCTTATTCGGATTGAGTACAGGATAATGTGGCAAGTACCATCTCCGTGTTGTAGTTGTAACACTCTTACTCACCTAGCCCTTCCTGATATGCCTCAGTATCACGGCCGAATAGCCAGCGTTTAGCTTTTGGTCTCGAATCAACCTTCGCATCAATACAGAAAGGCGTTTCTCAGCCAGCTCTTTATTGTCGTGCAATACCCATTTATCTTGTCTCCACGGCAAGCCTATCTCATAGTGACCATCCTTAAATATTACACCACTTTCGGTCATAGCTAACGCTTGTCTGTCCTCCACAGAAATCTCTTTGTCCTCCAAAGTGCTTCCGTCAGTGAAATCCAACTCACACATCCTTCGGATCAAATCACCCAACGAGACCTGACGTGATTCGACTAAGTTTACACAATGCTCGCTTCCGGGTATGGTATGACACGGACCTCTTAGACTCCAGCTGAAAATGGCCATACTCGCTCAAGGCTCACTGCCACTTCCCAGTCTCTGTTCCAGTACCCAGTGTGCTTCAGGGACGTCGCATCCTATTAAAATCCTTACACCGTTTTCAGTTAACCTATCAAGCGAGAGGTCCCTCATATGAGCCCACTTATCTACCTCAGATTGTTGGACGACGTCAACCTGTGCCAGTGTCAGCTGTTTCACCGTATAAACTGAACCAGCTGTGACAGAATGCACCTGATCCAAGGATTGCAACTCAACTGACACTTTAGTGCATGGTGTTACACAAGTTCCGTGTAGAGTACGGAACATCATCTAACAGGACCGTCCCTGCAAACCGATCACTCTCGCAATAGATTCATTGGACAACATAGTGTCAGACCCATCGTCCAAAAGGACATACGTTGTCACCGATGCGTCTGGGCCAACCAACCTTAGCGGAACAAATCCTTGGCACACACCCTTTTGATTGGACGCGGCCACGCACAAGGACGGCATAGCCTCCTCATGAACCAATGTATAATGGCGTCGGCCACAACTCGGTATCCCACACCGTATCTGTACCCTACAAGACCTCACTATATGGTTCGCTCTCGAACAGATAAAACAGCGCCCGGTGTTCTTCAACATTGCCTTGCGTTGCTCCAAATATTTGCTGCTAAACCACCTGCAATCAGATATATCATGGTTGCCGTTACAAACCGGACGCTGCAAGTTTACCCTCTCATGAGGTACACTTACGCCAACGTTGCACCTCGAGTACTTGACTCCAGAGGATCCAGAGGACGTCGGGTGACTTGACTTACTTTCAACGGAAGCGGCCAACTGGCCATACTGACTAGCGCTGACTGCCACTCGTTTCTCCACAAAATGTAGTAAGTCGCAGAAGTTAGGTTCCCTTCCGCACTCAGTTATGCTTTCAGCAACTTATGCCCACTTTTCTTGTAAGTGGTGAGGTAATCGCTCAACTGCTTTAATGAGGTTGGTTGAGCAGTTCAACTCTGCTCTGTAATCTAACTGCGTCAACGTCGCCTGACACCCCTGCATCTGACTGGCTAGTCCAGGCAAACCATCAACATCATCGGCGAGTTATTCTGGGCCCACGAAAACTCATTTACTTACCGCCTGCATAACATCATGTCGGTGGCCAAACTGCTGGTGCAAAATTCTCATGGCTTCCGTAAACCCCACCTCGTTTGGCAAGAGCGCGCGATGTTTAATTGCCTCCTTCGCCCTGCCACGACAATAATGCAGTAAATATGAGAGCTTCGACCCCTCGCCAACTAATTTATCTGTCGCGTTGCCTTCAAATGTTCTGACAAACGTGAAGTAATTCTTCGGGGAACCATCGAAACTGTCCACCTCAATTTTTGGAAGATTGACTCCAAGAACCAAAGGTCTGAGAGCCCGCTCTAACGAATCGACAGGGTCAAAACTAAAGGGGTTTGTTCCCGAAGCCTGTTGTTGAACGGGAGGGGGCTGATATTATAATTGGGCGTTGTACTAAACCTAGTCCCGACTGTCGGGAATTGTTCGACTTCCACAGGCCTACGACGCCTCTTATGGAGCTGGGGCAGTTTACGCCTCAACTTCAACTCCTCTGCCTTCAACGTCAGTTCTTGTTTCAACAGTTCATCAGAAACTTTATTAGAAACATTCAACAAAGCATGATTGAGCCGAGCGGGGAAAACAGCAGATGAGTTGAACACATTCCCCATTTTCTCCGGTGGGGTCACCACCGTCCCTATTGCTACCCCTGGGTCGGATCCCTGCTTAGTCCCAAGGACCCCAGACAAACAGCAACCATGCTCGACAACACTCGGTTCAGGTGAAAGCCTATCATTGGGAAAGCTTTTAGAAGCACTTAAAACATTCGGCATAGAAAAATCGTTCGTAAACTTTGAAGAATTAATGTTAATAGGAAGGGGAACTCCACCATAGGTATGTTTGTCCAACTGGTTCTCATCCGAGAGAGGAAAGGGTTCATGGGCAAACGCTGCAGCCTAGAGTGACAGAGAAGCGCCTGATCGTCCGGTGGCATATTGTTGGTTCAGAGAAGCGGAAGCAGCCTCGATAACGCCATAACTGTCAGGACCGGTGGCAACTTCCACAATATCCGATTTCGTCATTCCCGTAGAATGCCGGAATCCCATGACAGGAGAGCGTTGCTACCCGTCCTCGTTGGAAGGCAAGGTGTCTGGGCAAAACGTAGAGGTATTCATGTATTATTGAATCGTTTGCTAACAATTCAAGTTCACAACGAGTTACACGTTATCTGATGATCCAAAAATGCCTATCTCAATATCCAACGGTAGGGAAGATAATCCATCTTCGAAACGGTTCATGAGAAGGCGCTCGTAAAAACTGGACTTAATACGGTACTAATTGAATAAATATACATGAAAAGAAGACATCTCACCTCGAATGTGAAATATCCTCAAAATCGAATAAATAATGTGCCTGTACAACAAATTGGACAACTAGGCACCGCCCAATAATGGGGACGATAAAACGGAATTGAGCTCATCCAAACAAATGGTAATTGGTTGAGTTGGAGCAAAATGACTGCTCACGCATCGAGAAATAGTAAGAATTATAAGGTACCCAAGGAAGAATATGGAAGAAGAATGTCTTATTTTCATATTTAGAAATGCACAGGGCTCTGACTGAATGAGAGTAAGGGAAACGGTTACAATAGTTGTTGTAAGAACAAAACTGGTTGATACTGTTTATTCTGAAGGAAAAATAATGAAAGATAGGGCCACCCTTCAACACTGATCAAACAAAGCAGAGCAATATCAAAATGCTGCAATAGACTTTAGCAATATCAACACCCGCTTGGCCTGCGACATTCGTTGCCGCTACTGGTTGGCCTGCTGGTTCGACGCTGACGCTCGGTGGGCCCAGCGTCGGCATGGTTGGTTGCATTATTTCCGTCAGCGTCGGTAGTTTTGGTGGTACCAACACCACCTTGATGGACTGCAAGCGTTAGATCGTGCAGATCGTGCACGGTTTTTGGGCAGATTCCTTTGCTGCTCATTGACCTGCGTGATCATAATGTCCATACGATGGCACATCTCTATCAAATGTTTTAGGCCATTGTCAGCAATGGAGACTAAAGGGTAGGACGTGGGGACAGCTATGTTTCATGAAAAACAAAGTTTCAGCGAACAGACTGTTTTCGATAAATTCTTCTCTTTGGCTGGTACAATTATATAAAATTAAATGACGATTTACAATGTTATTGATCAAAGATTACTGAAGGGACAATGTAATTGGATAAAAGATTAACACTACTTCGCCGTGGTTAGGAACACAAACGAAGTAGGTTCTAGTTAGTCAGTGTTAAGCAGGCTGGGACAGGGGGATGGGGACAGATTGTTTCACGGGTTGGGCGGCCGTGTTCGGCCAAGGGAGCCTCAGGGTTTGAACGAATTGTTTATGCACACACAGATCCGGGTGACGTAGTCGGATTGCGACCGCCTCGGCTATCGACAGGATGTGGCATTTGACCTTTCGCGACAAGGCGGCTGGGACCCGATAGACGGTACGAAACGCTGTCTTCGTGTCTGTGTGTTGATTACAATCAACCAAATGGGCCAGAATGGATGAACTGATACGTTTTGTTGTCCCAGAGTGAAGCCAAGTAGGGCAGTGTTCACGGATTCTTTCAGATAAACGCCTAGTAGTGCGACCTATGTATGCTGAACCACAAGAACAGTCAAATGAATAGATCAAAAAAGAGGCAACATTATTAGGCACGTTATCCTTCAAATTCAGTGGAATCGCCCGTTTTGAGTGAGATGTGACCATCGAGCTAGCGGCATAATAAGTCGTGTTGATAGCATTGGCAATTTGACGTGATATCAACTCTGCCGCTGTATCACCCTTGAATGGCAACGATAAGTAGACGTTCTTCTTATCGGCAGTGTCCACTGAGGGTCGCGGTATTCTATCCTGCATGTTAGTGTTGATGGGCTTTTCTGGGTAGGCGTTAGTAATAAGAATCTCCCGTAAATTCTTTAGTTCCTCCTCTATCGTGTCACCTGTACAAATCCTCCTTGCTCTGCTCGTCAGACAACGTATCAGACCACGTGTGAGACTGAGCGGTACGTAGCTATGGAAGTGAAGGTATTGACCAGTCCATGTTTTCTTCCTGAATACGCTCCTCTGTAGTGAACCATTTGGTCTGCGTATCAGTGCCACGTCAAGAAAAAACATTCGTCCGTTTATTTCCTCCTCCAAAGTGAATTCAATGTTGTTATGAGCCTTGTTAAAAATGTCTAGTAGTTTCTGCGGATCTTCTAAACTGTCTACTATGCAAAATATGTCGTCTACATATCTTCGGTAATAGCTTGTTTCTTTAATCACATAATCCAACTTGTTGTTTTCAAGCATGCTCATGAAGATGTCAGCAAGAACTGGTCCCAGTTGAGAGCCCATAGCAACACTATCAACTTGACGGTATAGCTCTCCGTTAAACTGAAACTGGATATTGCTTGTGCAGAACAATAATAATTCTATGTTTGCCGCGCACACCGATTGTGAGGAGAAGGTTCCCAATACTCTGTCCGCAAGTGCTGCCAATCTGTCAATTGAGCTATCCTCATCCATGGCGGCCATAATGTGTTGCACCGTAGACGACAGCTTTTCCGCCCACAACTGCTTCAAGATGGCATCTTCGAGCTTCCGAGAGCCCAAAAGGCCTCTCATATAACGTAATAATTGAGACGGAAACTGGTCGTCTGGCTCCACTCAGTTAAAAAAGTCATGCAGCAGTTTAGCTTTTGACTTCCCAGTCCGATTTATGATGTCGTCTTTTAAAATGGTATAGGGGAAATCGGACGGGACTGATTCAAGTAGATCTTCCACTTCTGTCGCGACATCAAAGGGAAGAGAATGAACCACGTATGAGAATATTATTGTCTCTTATGTTATCCACCTGGTGGCAAAGACGGCCTCAATCGGGTGGAAATACAGTCGAGAATTTCGACAGCTTTATTTGGGCAACTTTAAAGGAACACATTGGTCGGTTTTCATGTTAGTGTCTGTGGTGTCGTCAAGCGTTGCAGGTATCAAAAAATGGACAAACATCTGTTCGGAAACAATAGGCGAGCTTACCAGATTTGTAGTGGACTAATCAATCAAATGACAAAAATGACAAAAGTATGGCAATATCAATGGAGAGTCATAATTGTGACGGATAAGCTCAAAAAGGTAAGTGTACAAATCAAACGGAAGATGTATCGGTGAAATAGGAACGACTCGCTGATAAGTCAAGGTCCGCTGGATTGAATGGACAAACACAGGGAAGAAAGACAGCGCCAGATATGAGAGTCGTTGAGCGACCGATAGATAATTTCACAAGCGATTTCAGATGATGAAGGGTGAGCGCCGATAAATCAGCTAATGGCAAATGTGTAGTTCACCGTTATGTTAGATCAAGGCCAAAACGTGTTGAAAACGGCCATTTAGACACGCGAAGAGATTTTTCAGATTCGTCTTGAACTATTAAAATGCATACTACGAGACAAACACACAAATTTCATCGAGTACAATAATGGAGTTACAATGAAAAAAATCACATGTACTTAAAAATTGTTCATATTCGCACTTTTGTTGAAAAAAATGTGTCGTTATTTTTTCCGGTGAAAGCCTAATGTTGACTTTCCAAATCCGTTCAACGTTCTGAAAATGCTTCCATCAGAATTCTCGTGGTGGAATACGTATTTCTATCTCTCAGAAACGCTCAATTTCGCGTGGTTTTGAAGAGATGATGAATTTGTAATTTTCAACCACGTTGTGTTCACATTGCATTGTACACGAAATATTACAGTAATTACTATTGAAAGCCATGTCGCCACGGATGTTGGTTAGTTACACATCTGAATTATATATCCAGCCTGTTTCCCTGATAGTATTTCTGATGAAATACGGTCTACGTAATCACGTGGTTGTTTCTACCTACGGTGTGGTGTAAACATCGCTGCGTGTAATCGGTAGACCCTAAATACCTCTGTTATCTTTTACTTAAAAAACATTTTGTACCTACTAAATTTGCTGAAATTTTGTGAAATGGTGCAGTTCCTAAAATCTCAGAATTCTGGTTCCTGAAGATTTTTTGTTTCAATCTCTCGATGACATAAGCAAGAAATTTGCGGTAGTTTAATGGCATAGGGATTAATGGACAAATAACGCATAGTCGATTTCTGCGTTATTTCGGAGAATTGGAGGCAAAATATAATAAAAATTGCTGTCATGGACGTGGAAACACGTGCTTTTATTCAATGTTGGACGTGATTATTCAGGAAGGCGTGATTATATTTTCGATATTCGAACTGTTGTTGAAACATGAATACTAAGCATTTTATAAAAAAAATACCGAAATGAGGAATGCCTATAAGCCTACTTCAACGTAGGACAGTGCACAAAACTGGACAAGTAAGTCGTTTTTTATCAGTTGTATTCGCCATGCTTTGCCATTCGTTGGTGCAGCTGTTGATAACTATTCCACGAAATTAGGATATACACTGGAATAAAGACGAGGTGACCTGCAGAATGAGTGACATTAAAAAACACACTCCCATCAGGAAAGATTACGGCACTAATAACGGCAATGGTGTAGTTCGCCGATATTGTGCTTCAAGGCGAAACGAGTTGAAAATAGCAATTTGGGCGCGAAAAGAGATTTTTTAAATTTTTTATGAAATATTGAAATACATATTACGGGACAGATGTATAGATTTCATCGAGGATAATAGTTGTGTTGTAATGAGAAAAGTCAGTTATACCTAAAAAATGGTCCATACTCGCACTTTTGTTGAGAAAAATGTTCCCATTTTTTTCAACAAAAGCATCATGTCGGCTTTCCTATTAACTTTTAAGTTCTGGAAATGCTTCCATCGGAATTTTTGTGGTAGAATACATACTTCTTATTCGCAGAAACGCCCAAATTTTCGTGGTTTTGGGAATGTAACTGAGTTTGTAACTTTTGATAGCGTTGCGTTTACACTGCATTGTACGTGAAATATCACAGTAATTTTTAATGAAAGCTATGCCGCCGCGGTCGTTGGTTAATTATTCACCTGGATTATACGTTCAGCCTGGCTCCCTTACAGCATTTCCGGTGGGAAAGGGTCTACGTTATCACCTGGTTGTTTCTACAGGGGTAACATGTCCCGCTCCACCAGTAACAACGTGCGTATTGTTTTGTTTATTGCTTATTGACTATGCTTGAATGTAGCTTGCCGTGTGTACGTGAATCAATGCTCACATTCTTGAGAGGTTATGACCATCTTTAATGCTCGTTACCTATCTGACGAAAACAATGATTCCCACATCTACCATTTCAGCTACCCTTCTATCTTCGTATCATGTTTGCTTATGATTCCGATGGATGTTGGTCTAGGTTTTCGCCGGCTGCAAAACTCACTGACGACTGCCAGTATGTTATCTCATTTTCAGCCCGGACTGAAGGAAATCATTATAACTTATTCCCAAAGGTCTAAATACACGTTCATTCTGATTTCTCCCGTGTTCTTTTTATCAACGTTGATCACAGCTTAAGTCAGCTGGACGGAGCAGCTACTAGTATGAACGCATACTACATACTTAGGCGTTGATCATAGCTTAAGTGAACTGGACGGAGAAACCATTGAGGTCAACATATGCGATATAATTAAACGTTGATCGTAGATTAAGCGAATTGGACGGAAAAGTTACTAATGTGAACGCCAAACATTTAAGATGCTACGTATTCCGCGGCCGGCATTCGTTGATCGGCTCCAAGACAGCCTTCTTGTTTGCATACCTCGTGACCTAAATCTACTTCTGAAAACTGCAGAACACTTAAAACAAATCACCCTTTCGCTGCAGTTACTACGACAGCCCCATCACCGCACACACCATAACCACCAGGACTGTAACTCCGTATTGTAAGCATGAAGTACAAACACGCTGAAGAATTTACCTATCTCGGGCAGTGTACTCGTTCGGCGCTGAAAAGTCACTAACATCAGGCCACACTGATGAATCTTGGTCTGGCAGCAGTGGAGCTCTTGGGAAGACACACCGGGATCATGAAGAGGGCATATCGACGGGTGTGTGTGATGATGGGGCTGTTGTAGTAATTGCAGCGGGCTCAACATCTGAATGTGATGCTGTGGATTCCATCGTAAGGTAGTTTCTTTCAATTGTTCTGCATTTTTCAAAACTGAATTTAAGTCACGAGTTGTGCAAACGACTATCGGCAGAAACGTGAACCCTGTAAGCGACATTATTCCGTTCGAAAAGATTCCATATTTGGAAATACCTGTTTTACGCTAGAGGAAGCATTCACAATTTCTTTACACTGGGCAATCAAGAACAACATGACATTCACAGCGTTCATGGTGATCCGCCCTGGGAACAGACGAAAGACAGTCAACTTATTATTCCTCATCCGAAGACATGTTCGAATAAGCCGATTATATTATTCAATTCTTTCGCTTTCAGCCGACCACCATAATAATCACGGACGAATGGAGGGCCTTCAGAGCTTTGGGTGAAACAGCTGATTACGAGTACTGGACGATCAATCATTCAAAAAATCTCGTGGATCCTGAGAACAACGTGATGCACTCGAAAAATATGGAAAATCTCTGGTCCTCTGCTGAGAAGCATTTTCATGTAAAATCATAATCAAGCGAGCGGCAGTTCCATTCACACCTTCAGATATATTCGCGAAAACGAAATCCTGGAAATATGATGGGCAAACTGCTGTTCACCTTTCCTCATATGAAAATGCTGTTAATCATACAAAATTCGTCGACATTATTGCACGCGTTGGTTATTCCGATTCATATGTCTTGCGCCGAGATTGGTAGCTGCTCCGTCCGATTAACTTAAGATATGCCAAACTCTGCTTCATGCTTAAACATCTATAACTGCCCCGTCCATCTGTCCTAACTTACGAGTTAAGTCGAACTGCGCTCCGCGCTTAAACACATATAACTGCTCCATCTATTCCTCCTACCTTACCAGCTGTGCCAAACTGTAATAAAATGTATTTTCTCAACGCATTTGTGAGAAACACGCTCGGGTGTGTGAGATCATGACAGATAATTACATGCGGTACAAAGCAACTAATGGATATAAAACAAGACAAACATGAACCCTGTTGAAAAATGAAGACGTAATCGGAGGGTAAATAGTTACAGTTTACAACGTTCGATTTGTACATAAGGAAAGAAGATAGTTCGTCTGTTCCACAGAGTTAGTCCAAAAAATGAGATGTAACATTAATTTACCTATTACAAGGTTAAGTAAAGACGACGTTTCAAATATTTCAAGGTCACGTCGGGAGAAACATGCAAATGTATCTTCAGAGGACTTCGCCCTTATTTGATAAAACTTCGGTCGGAAAAATGTTGAAATTATTCAGTTTGGACGAGTGAGGACGGGAAATCCCAAAATCTGGCGAAGAATTGAGCAGACTCCAGCGCGGGACCGCGATGATGGCTGGAAAACGTTGGAACTTTGAAAATTTCGTTAATCTGTCGACCATTATGGGGCTTCCAACGCCCATTCATTGCGAAAAATTTTCTTGCATTATGGATGTCCGTGGGAATGAGAAAAAGAGCGCAATGTCATATGTTAAATGGGAAAATGTGAATTAATCACATATAATATGAAGATTAATGTAAATGTTATATATTTTGACAAAAACTTCACGCGATATTAATATTTTTGTGTTTTTCCAATAAAGTATATAACATTCGGGAATAATTGTTATGGCATTCTTCGATAATTGGGTAACCAGCAGTTACTTCTAGACTGATTATCACGTGATAATGAAAACTTCGTCAGACGTTTTGACGTCAGCTTGTTTTATGGGGTTAATGATTAAGCAAGGATCTATATTTCATAGCACATGGTGATTACTAGGTGGTTAACGAGGAGGGTTACGAGGCAGGAAAGATGACACGATATGAATTGAGGTTTCAATTGGTTTATTACGTATAGTTGACGTCAGTTTGCTTTATAGGGTCAATGTTTAAAGTGTAATAAATATTTCATAGTACGAAACAGTTACCGATGGTTAATGGGGAGGGTTTGAGGCAGGGGAGAAAACGCACGATGTGAATTGAGGCTATAGTGATATTATATAAGGTGAACGAGGGAGATATTTTAAACAGTTTTCTGTGGATAGTTTTGTATGTTGACGAAGAAAACAGTCAATACCGGCTATCATTAGTTATAGCCTGATTGATTTCCAAGGTAAACAGGTTATTCCGAATGGGCATATATATATGTGGAAAAGTGTATATGTGATATACAATCCATTTTGTTTTGGTTTTGGCTTAAGTACAACTCTGTATAAGTAACGCACATGAATAAAATGATGCGGTTTCGTGAGTGTGTAATGACCCAAATGCTAAATGGGGTGTGAATAATCGGTGGATAAACAGTTGCAAGCAAGCTGTTTCAGATGGGACTCTGATAGTAAAGATGGGTACATACGTTTATCCTGCTGACGGCTAAACGTTATCTGGACCGCATTCAAAGAAGTCATCAGCAGATACACAAAGTTTAAAGATTGACAGGCAATT
>JTDE01007252.1:0-12531 GCA_014338405.1 Paragonimus skrjabini miyazakii | reverse complement strand
CAGGTGAAAACGTAGACCGTTTTCCATTGGAAATACTATCGGGGAAACATGCTGAATATATAATTCTGATGTGTAACTGGGCAACAACCGTGGCGACATAGTTTTCATTAGGAATTACTGTGACATTTCGTGTACAATGCGATGTGAACACAACGTGGTCGAAAATCACAAATTCTATTATATCTCCAAAACCGCGCTGAATTGAGCGTTTCTGTCAGATGAAAAGACGTAATCCACCACGTAAATGTCAATGGAAGCAGTTTCAGAACCTAAAATCGATTAGGAAAGCCAACATTATGCTTTTATCGAAAAAAATTGGGGCCCCTTTTTTTCAACAAAAGTGGGAATATGGGCGATTTTTAGGTACGCCTGATTTTTTCTATTGCAACACCATTAGTATACTCGAAGAAATCTATATATTAGTCCCGTAATATGCATTTTAATATTTCATGAAAAAATTGAAAAATATCTTTTCGCGCCTAAATGGCCGTTTCCAACTCGTTTCGGCCTTGAAACACCATACCGGCGAACTACATAATTGCCGATTGACATTATGTTCGATGATGTAAGGAAGCTGTCCAGGCCATTTTTAAAATGCTGAATGCTGTTACTGGCTCTGATTTCATTCGGAAGTATATTCCAAATATAGGAATGGGCTACAATAAAGAAGTTGGCTCGTATCTTTTTGCGAGCCAACAGATTTGGCAAAGTGGAACCCTTATTTTGTAGACCATATGAGGAACTGTGTTGGAAATGAACGGCGAATACTGTGGTGATGGCGTCCGAATATATCAGTTTATACAGAAGTGTAAGATTCAACTGTAGTCTTCGTAAACAAAGTGGATCAATGCCAAGTGTTTGACAACGTTCACTATAGGTGAGTGACGATGAATATCCTATTAAGCATTTGGTAAATGAGCGTTGGAGATTTTCAAAAACAAGCCTATCGGATTTACGTAGATGGCAGCCAGCCTGGCATCCGGTAGACCGAATGTCTTTTTGATACAGCCTATTGGTCCTTTAGTTTTCGCTACCTGAAAGTATACTTGTTCAGGGAAATTGCAGGAGTTTGAATACCATGTTTCTAGATCTCGAACGGAGGTAACGGTGTCAATATGATGACCTTCTAGTGAGACAGACCCATTGGATATTTGACAACCATAAGTGATAATGTTGATTTTGTTTGCTGAGAACGTCATGAGGCATGTTTTTCACCACGGCTCTAATGATGCTAGGTGGTGTCGTATATTTTGTAGACACGGGGCGAAGTTGCTGGGCCTGCGTAACGTGTAAATGATCCTGATATCGCCAGCAAACAGAAAAGGTTCACCATGTTTGACGACATCGCGTACGTCATTTATATACATGAGGCAGAACAGTGGTCCCAGAACGCTTCCCTGAATCACCCCACTAATCACTGGTTTTGGCATTGGGCAGTGCTCTCCCATTTGGGCAGTTTGGGTTCGGCTTCCAAGATGTGAAGAAATCCAGCTGTACAATGTGTCCTGTATGCCAAGGGATGCTATTTTGATTAACAGGCGCTTGTGGGGCACACGATCAAAGGTCTTTTGCATGTCTAGGAGTGTGATAATGACTGTACTCCCTGCATCGGCAGATACCGATATATGGTTCAAAAATTCCAATTCACATGTCATGCAAGAGCGCTCACTAAGGAAACCGTGCTGCGAAAGGTTTATCGGGTATTGTGACCTTAAGAATTCGACGACGGGCACTTTTATTATTCTTTCAAACATTCTCGAGCATATTGGTGTGTGGTTAATTGGACGATGGTTACTAATTTTCTGTTTTTGACTACTTTTGTAGCGGAGCGCTATTACTGACTTTTCCACTGGGGAGGGAAAGTGCTGGATGGAAGTGCTGGCGTGAACAAATTTAGTAAGGCGATGGCTACATCGTCACCACCTTGCTTGATAACGACTGATGGGATACCATCAGGTCCAGGGTGGATTGTGGGTTTAACGGCAGCCAACTGTAAGCGGATACTTCTAACATCAATCAAAATATTGCACAGAATTTTTGCTGTTTTCAACGGGATAACGGGTGGTACTTTGTTCTGCAAGCTAAACGCAGCAGCAAAATGTGAGTTGAAGAGTTCACATATTTCAAATGGGTTATCGACAACCGTATTATCTTGGAGAGTTATAACTTTTATAGGAGGGTCCCTCATGGAATTTCTTCGTCTCATCAGTTGCATTATTCTCATGCTCCTTTGCTCACTGCCAAGCGCAAGCTTTTCTTCGTTCGCGTAACGCAGTTGCGTTCTGTATTCTATATGTTCAAACATACTGCTCAATTGCATTACTAGGGAGAAGTCCAGTGTTCTTCTGTGCATCGACTTAAGTGACTTAAGTTTGCCAGTCTCTTTTGCAGTTAAGATTCTACCTTCTGTATACGAATCAACGCGTTTTGACTTTATGGGGGCCAGAATATCGATACAAAATTGGAAGTGTTTGATAAATCCCTCGGCTGCTACTTTCGGGTTCGATTTAAGAAAGGACGTATTCCAATTTAAGGATCTTAGTAAGGAAGAGAAGGTACTCCAATCGATGTACTTGATTGAACGGTAGAATAAAACTGTGGGTTTGATAACCGTATTAAGGTCAAACTGACACTTGATGATGTTATAGTCACTTCCTGGGAATTGCTCCAAGACGGATATCTCTACGGACGATTTTCCTGTGGTGAATATGCTAATCAAAATATGTTTCTGTCTGGTGGGCGCTAAGACATGTTGTTTCCATCCATTCAGTTGAATGCATGAAAGAAAATCAGCTTTCTCTGCAGGAGGTGAGAATGAGGTCCAGGTGATATTTGGCATGTTGAAGTCACCACCTATTAGTTCGTATTCGCAGGGTATGTTCGATACATGACTCATCACCTCTACGAGGCCAGTCAGGTCACTGCTAGTAGCATCAGACGGTCGGTAAATACATCCAATATGTAGGTTGCGGGAACGTGTAGAGACCATTAATCGCAACGAGTCCTCGAATTTAATAACGCTAGAGTCGTCAAGTGTAACTGCGGAAAATTGCTCTTTTAAGTAAATGATGCATCCACCACCTCGTCCTGTGAGACGATCCCCACGAAATATATGTCATATCCCATGAGGCTTAGTTGTGTGTCTGGATTATCAGAGCAGCACCATGTCTCAGTGACGAGAATGATATTGGGATCAGACAAGAAGACAAAAGATCTAAAGATGTGCATCTTACTTATCAATGATCTTACGTTTATGAGTAATAAGTAAATAGAATTGATTCTATCTGACACAAAATTTAAGCGGCTAAAGAACTGCATGACAGATGGGGCAGTGGGTTGCGAAGTATCATGTGGAGAGGTCCGTTCTAAGGGATATATCAGCTTTCCACTAATGTTCGAGTGGATGTCGCAAAAGTTTGACTCCACGACAGAAAGTGCTGGAATAGTGTCATTATGGTAGGATGACTGAGTGGGACATGGGGAGAGGGGCCAGGTGGTGGTGGAGGAAATACCGGACGGTGCAATAAAATAGGACTGGGTTGGAGGGCATTTGTGCTAGGTATATAATCAGGTGGTGATGTACCTAGAGGTGTACGTTAGGAATGTGGTTACTTGTAGGATTCATGCTTCGGATAGAATGATAGGGTATTGTGGAGCTATTGGGTAACGCATGGAAAGTGGAAAACCTATTATAGTTTCGGATCGGCTTGAAAGCAGCAGAGGGCCAATGGTTCATTTTCGTTTGCGAAGCATTGTCTCTTAAAATGTGGTTCTCAGAACCAGATACGTAGCGCTTACGAAATACCGCCTATTTACCCTTACGTTGCAAATTCAGAACATTTTTTACTAGTAGGCACCGTACAGGTTTCAGTGTTGGTTTGGAGATCTGTTCAGGCGTTTTGGTTCCGCGGTTTGCATGTACAGTCACTCCAGATAATGGGGGGAAATGCCTACAGTGAGAAGGGGATTGATTTGCTTGTCCAACCTCGGCTTTGTTCTCGAACTTTTGGATGTTGCCCCCAATAATGTGAAGAACTTTGTACCCTTTAGGTACAGGACCCAGTCCAGTCAGCGTCTCGGTTGGCGAAGAGAGTCGTCGATGAATGGGAGAGGTATTTTTGGCGCCGACCGTGGGTCTTACTAGAGATACTTGACCGCACCTAACGTCATCTGAGCTGGACGTGGTTTGTTTTTCAGTATTCTTCTGGACGGACGAGGTAACGGTGTTGCCAGTCAAGACTTGCTGATCTATCGAAGTCGTGGAACAGTCTAGATCAACGGTCAAGTCAATGAGGTTATTGACTTTGTTACTAGAGTTCTTTTTTACTTGAGAAATATTTGTTCGCGATATTTCCCGTTGGAGTGGTGTTTTGCCACCAAACACGTTTATCGACTTGGTTAGATACTTATATCTGCTCCGTCCATTTGTCCTACCTTTCAAGCTACGCCAAGCACATAGGTGGACGAGTGAATTCACTGAGGACGAAAACATGGGGACAGAATCTTGAATTATGTATTTGACAAGTGTGGAGAAGTCTACATACATCCTCCGCTTTTATCCAGCACATAATTTAGCCTTCGGTTTTAGTGTGTTATGGATGTCCTTCCTGATGATTGAAACCGTGTATCACATAAAGTCTTCATCATCCTGTCGTTTGTTGCATCTGATATCTGCAAGACATCTGTGTACGCATATATGAAGGTACTTACTTTCTTCAATTATATAAAAATGATAATCGTTCCAGGTGATGTTTATTCGAGCTTTCTTTGGCCCGTGTGCAACCGGTACAGTCAGCGGACTGGTATAAGTCGACATCCGTTGTGGGTGGTGTGCGAGACTTGCCTCCCATAATCACCGTGGAAGTGCGAACAATGGCTGAAGTAGAGGGAACTGACAAAAATAAGGATTCAACAGGTGCACTTACCAGGCGACTGAGGTTGAAGCCGCTTGCCACAGAATGGACAATCGATCATGTCTGCCAGTTGGATACACTGGGAGTGAAAAATCAACTGATCGGCATAACAGCAATAGCTGCTCACCTGTACGGTGTCACCGCGGTGTCCACACGGCACTCCCGTTTCAGGCTTCTTCACCCATCTCTGTTGCATACCGCTTGCAGCTGAGCACACGGGGAAGCATATAAAGGTAAGCTAGTCTTTGCACGTTCCACCATCTTACTGGCAAAAGCAAAGCTGCGGGACTAACAACCGTCGAATTGGCAAGTTGTAAGCTGCCAGCCACCGCTCATGAATGGGGACGTGACCTTTGTGAAGGGAATTGAAAACTACAAAAGACCTTACCGTATGGGTAGAAATGTTTCCGAAACACTGACAGAATGTGTGAGCATAACAGCCACATTGTACGGTAAAATGTACATCCACATGTGCTCTAAAAGCTATTCACGACGAAAGCGTCACCATGTTGTTGCACACGAAGCTGCCATGGTCAAAACGATTACTAGAGAACCGCTTACATTGCACTTAGATATTGTTTCGAAAGGGAGTCGTGGAGTCCGTCGCTCCAGGTGTTTTTAGACAAGGTGACTTGCGAATGTGGTCATTCTGTGAAATGTTTTTCACGTACCAGTCGACATCCACAACCTCACGACGGTCGCACCATAGGTCACTAGTATTTCGTACTCTCGCAGCAGCCACTCAATGTGGATCCATAGTTTTTCTGAATGGTGACGGCTAGGAAGTCTCCTGGATGCGTTCTTTTTTTTAACCATCCGTTTGCGTTCTTCAGCCCATTATTCGTTCGATTGTCAAAGTGGACAACATCACTTTGCGCATGGATGGCCCACTTCGACTTGATGTACAGCCAATTACACATAAATAACTCAGAAACTTCCCATCCGTTCGGCCGATGATATACAAAACACGTTTGAACCTACGGTAAACAGTGTAACAGGGCAGCTTACTCTTCCTTATTGTTTACCGTAGCCATTCTTTGGAAGGGAATACGGCCGTGGAAAGTCTGTCTTTTAACAAGTATGACGGATGAATTTTGCCCACTCACGTGCTTACGTACGGCATCATGTACATGAAAGTAACACAACAGACCGTCGTAGCCGAAAACCACGTGTTGTCCTCACTTGCGCAGCCATCTTATTCGCGACAGACCTCTTCACCGCAAGCAGCTCCCCCATCATTTCTCGAAGAATTTCGGTGAATCTACACAGTCAAGCACACTTCTTACTACGAACGTACCTATATATAACGGGTCGGCCATGTCCCATACCGTCTGTTACGAGGAACTGATATATATTCCAGCTTCGAAAGTATGAGGAAATATGCAATGACACACTTGTGCCTGTTTATCCCGTGGTTGGCACCCACATTCACGACACGCGAGAAACGTTGGAAAAGTTCGACCTGCGTTCGCTGGGCAAGAAAGATATGCATATGTCTGTTGCCGTTATCCCGCATACTGCGCACCACACCTATCGCACTAATCACCGACAGCACTTCAGCGAGGTTCTCCAATGTTTCGTGAACAATCTTACCTAACAGGCACACCTGACATTGCAGGCTTTGACTCGCGGCGGATATTTCCACGGCCAGCGGTTGTGGTAAACTTCTCGTAAACATCCGCCACATACTGATTAATGTCAGCAGTTGGTGTATGGCGCTGGAAAAGACTCCTGCATTCGTTCAATTCACCGACGGTGCATCCACGATTCGTAGGATGGGAATTATAGCAGACGACTGACAGGGTGGTTGTGCTCCAAATCGAAAGAGCTCACATCCAGACACGCATCTCGTCGGACCACATGAAGTCGTGATTTGCAACATGTGTCGCGGAAACTGATTTGTTAACACTAACAACAGTTGATCCATTAGACACGTCGCACAACCCTGCATACACTCCTATACCTTCCGTACTTCATACAACGATAATAAATTTGCTTGGTCTTCAGGAAACTACGTCACCTTACCTTACCGTGCTTCAAAGCAGTTTTCGACCTATGGCACGCCCCACGAACGTAAATAACGCCCACCTCATCCATATACCTCAGAAGGCACTCCTGAAACTGTGGAAGATTGCGAAATTCGCGATCTTCAAACATCGCCTTGGAAGTCGCAATATAATCCATCTTCTACAAATAAAAAATAGACGACTAAAAATAAAATAACAAACAAATGACGAGCATGAAAAAATAATTTGAAAACAACCCCAGCATTCTTGTGTTAACATTGCCGTACGCAATCGACCACAAAAACAACAGCCATAACGATTTTCGAAAAACAATTACGATGAGGTGGTTTTCAATCAATGGTCAGTCAAAACCAAGACATAGGAGTCCGTGACGCAGATTTCGACGGTTCCAATTTCTGCACCGGATACCAAGCTATTAAGACGAATTTTTCGAGGAAAATAATTTTCCCGAACACGACAGCTCATAAACTCACGGTCTACGACTAGCATCCATGGTAAGCATGGGTAACACGCCTTACCCTATCATTAAAAACGTGCGTATTATTTTGTTTGTTGCTTATTGACCATGTTTTAATGTAGCTTGCCATGTGTACGCGAGTCAATGCTCACTTATCCGATGGATGATGACCAACTTTAATGCTCGTTATTTTTTCGACGAAAACATTGATTCTCATTTGTACCACTTCAGCTACAATCCTTCTATCTTCGGATCATGGATGCTTTGATTCAAATGACTGTTGGTCTATGTTTTTGCCGGCTGCAGACTTCGCCGACGGCTGACAGTATGCTATCTCATATTTTGCCCGTCCATACGCCCCTTTTAGATCCCGGCGTACCATCTCGGGAGCTCCACTGCTGTCAGACCATGGGTCATCAATGTGGCCTGATGTTAATGACATTTCAGCGTCGGAGTGGTGCACTATCCAAGGGAAGTATATTTTTCAGCGTGGTTGTAATTCATGTTTGGAATACGGAGTTATGCAAACGAGGAGGCTATTCTGAAGCAGATCGACGCAAGCAGGCCGCAGATCACGCAGTCCTGGTAGTAATTACGCACGTTTTTAATGATAGAGTGGGACGTGTTAACGTTGTTTACACCATACCGTAGGTAGAAACAACCACGTGATTACGTAAACAGTATTTCATCAGAAATACTATCAGGGAAACAGGCTGGATATATAATTCAGATGTGTAACTAACCAACATCCGTGGCGACATGGCTTTCAATAGTAATTACTGTAATATTTCGTGTACAATGCAATGTGAACACAACGTGGTTGAAAATTACAAATTCATCATCTCTTCAAAACCACGCGAAATTGAGCGTTTCTGAGAGATAGAAATACGTATTCCACCACGAGAATTCTGATGGAAGCATTTTCAGAACGTTGAACGGATTTGGAAAGTCAACATTAGGCTTTTACCGGAAAAAATAACGACACATTTTTTTCAACAAAAGTGCGAATATGAACAATTTTTAAGTACATGTGATTTTTTTCATTGTAACTCCATTATTGTACTCGATGAAATTTGTGTGTTTGTCTCGTAGTATGCATTTTAATAGTTCAAGACGAGCCTGAAAAATCTCTTCGCGTGTCTAAATGGCTGTTTTCAACACGTTTTGGCCTTGATCTAACATAACGGCGAACTGCACAATTGCTCAGCTGATACGCGGGGCTAAAATATGTCATTGCCGAATCACTTCACCAGTGCAATAATCCGCATGAATGAAGAAGACGTAGATGATGCACGGTGACTCCCGTTTGCTCGTGTTGACAATTCAATTTAAAAAGTGTTGGTGATGGTTTTTAAACAAGTGCAAAGACGAATGTAACAAAACGATATATACAAAATGCACAACAATGAATTATGAAACATAACGCGCGATTCAAATTTGAAGATAGGTTGCTTCTTCCGTTTTACTATCATTTGCCTGTAAGTGTCTCGCATTTCGTTATTATATCGTGTGAGCATCTTAAAAGCGAATTACCGTTGGTTGCAAGCTGCTTTTCATTTACTGGTCATAGATTAAGTTGTCTAAGCCAGATAATCATGCCCCGAATATCTTACCCTTGCCTCAACAAGCAGTGTGGCATAAAGGTAGTGGCCGGAATTCAATGTGGCATATACGACAGAGGGTGCCATTAATCGTTTGCATGCATAAGCACAGAACTATATGAACTGCACGGCAAATATTCTTACCTGTACTGGGTCTGTGAAGACTGCAAGACCAGAGGAAGAAAGTGGCTTAGTCTTTCAGATAGATCGGAATCCGTAATAGGTGCTTCACGAGGCACGAATTCCAGTACCCGGTCCCCAAACCACCAACCAACTTCGGAACTCTGCGTACTCAAAAACAGTGACTGAACAGATCGGAACCTCGAGAAATGGTGTGCGCACGCCGACGGCCTACTGCAAGCAGCCCGTAGGCCCCATATCGGGAGGTAGGTTACTTGTGCGCTCAACGCCACTTACGTCAACGTTGATACACCCTCAGAACCACATCTTAGTGTCCCAAAAACTCAAAAAGGCCAATGAGACTGCCCAGAGATCGATAAAGCAACTACAAATAAGGCTTCCAGACCTTGGAAGGCAACAAATTTGACGCCAAAAGGGCATATGAAGGAAGATTGCAAGACGCCCCCGAGCGATCGCGTGCACCTAAGCCCGACTAATGTCGATGAGGTACTTACACGGATAGAGCAACACGAGGCACATCTGCGTAACGTTACAGCCACTCTACAAAAACGTATTGGTGCTGTTAGACAGTTGCAAAGTTCCTATGAGGCCACCCTAAAAAGGGTCAGGAACCTAATTATTCACGCTCCCGAACCGGTCATACAGGATCCTAAACATAGGAGATCCTCGGAAAGACAATTAATTCTAAGCGTTCTGCGGAACGCTGAGCTACCCGTATCGACGAAATGGCACCGAGCGCACAGAGTCGGTAAGTGGACCCTACCTGATAAACAAACCATCCCAGACCGCTCCTAGTCGAATTTCGAGATCTGGTACAAACTAAAGCTGACACGATAGCTCAGAGAATGCCAGGCATAGAGGTTGCAGGAGATAAAGCCATGCATCACAAATCTGACCCGTATGTGGCGATGTCGGCTGCACCAGAAATGACAGTCGAGCGTCTCGGCACAAACCAGGTCCGGGAAGGAAATCCTAACGCCAACGAAGCAAGACGACGATGCAACAGTTTAGGAGAGCCGACCACCGACGATAAAAATGGTTTACATCGGTCCGTATCATATCCTCATATCCAAAAAAACGAACTTATCCCTCGGAGGAAACCTCCGAGAGATTACATGACACCAAACTACGGAGCAGGCAGTTGGTCAGATCGCCAGGGCTGAAATGCATGCAGGCCAATGTATGCAGCCTGCTTAATAAGAGAGACGAGCTACAAACAGCTAGATATTTGCTTGCTAACAGAAACATGGCTCAAAGAAAATGTAGATTTAAGGGATTGGGCGCGTTGGTTCCAGTGGTATCGCAGTGATCCTGGCAATGCCGTTGGAGGCGTTTACTTATTGTTGATCAAAAGTTCTATAAGGCAGTCACCCGTGAACTATAACTGCAGCTGCGTGAGCATTCAAACCACCGTCAGCCTTCTTCATGTAAACCCCCCATTGATAGTCTTCGGGGTGTATGGAAGTCCGAGGGCGCAAACAGAAGAAGATGAAGCATTGCTGAAATCACTCCAGTCGGTTTGTCAATCAGGTTATCGCATTCTCGTTTTGGGGGATTTTAATGCTCCTAAAGTCAACTGGTGATTGGGATCTGTCAGTGGTCGTGGTTTTAATCACAAATAGCTCAACCTGGTCAACAATTTCACACTAACACAGCATGGTAGAGTGGTCACGAGATCCCGACCTGGTCAGATGGCCTCAACACTAGACTTAATCATAACTCGCCATAGCACTGATATCGCTAACATGTGGACTGCGGCACCACTCGGAAAGAGCGATCATGTGAGGATTTATTTATCGTTCCAGTGTTCCCCATCGGTAAAGTAGGCACACAAAGTGCAATAAACCGATATTGGAAGCTGATAAGATTACCTGGAACGCAACAGTTTCTGTAGAGGACGTCGATAGTTTTTGGGCAAACTGTTGACAACATCCGAGACCTTACAGATAGGAACGTCCCTCAGAAACAAGTCGGAGGAAGGGGTCGGAAGCCATGGGTTCGCCTCAGGGTCAAGAGAGCTTTCCAACTCAAGTATATGGCCCGGGAGGCGTATACTCAGAAAAAGAGGTTTAAAAACTTCATGTTATACCGAAAAGCTCGAAACGAAGCATTTAAGGTAAGAAGGGATGCTCGTCTCGTCTATAAGCTCAACCCAGCACGTGACATTAAAAAGAACCCCAAGAGGTTTTACAGTTATACTCATTCCGGGTCCTTTCTAAGGTAGGAAATTGGGACCACACTTTCCTATAACGGAGAGACTACAACGACTGACGAGGTCATAGCGGACGTATTCATGGCACAGTTTCAAAGTGATCATCGCTCAGACAATGGAGCGCATGAGCCTCGCTCTAGCACTGTGGGCGTCGTCATGGTGGATCACGATATTGCGCCCCAAGAAGTTGAGCAAACATTATTACAGCCAAACAGTACAAAGTCCGCAGGACCGGACCATATCCACCCGGCTATCCTGGAACCTCTGGCCAAAGTGCCGGCGTCGCCTTTTGCTCAACTGTTCAATCTCGTATTAGAAACAGGGGTAGTTGTGAGGGACTGAAAACATGCCACCATAATTCCCATCTTCAAAGATGGTAACCGTTCAGAGGTCGGAAACTACAGACCAATAAGCCTGACTAGTGTCGTCAGAAAAATCTTTGAACGCATATTACGTGAAATGATCTGTCGATTTCTCTGCGAGCGGAAATTTTTCAAAGCGCCTCACCATGGCTTTCCTAAAGGTAGATTTTGTCTCACCAATCTGCTGGCGTTCTTAGACACTGTCACGGAGAAGCAGGATAGAGGGGAAGTGGTCGAGGTGTGCTACCTAGATTTCCAGAAAGCCTTCGACTCTGTTAACCACAGGCTTTTGGGCTGGAAGCTAGGAGAAACTGGAATTTCCACTAAACTCTGCAGGTGGATACAGACGTTCCTAGCTGGAAGATCGTGCAAGGTGAGAGTAGGGGAAGTACTGTCAGACAAGGGTTTCCCGTTAAGCGGAGTACCTCAAGGGTCAATCCTCGCACCTCTGCTCTTCCTGGTCTACATAAATGACTTGACCGACAACCTGGTCAGTCCACGTTACCTGTATGCAGACGACATAATGCTGGTGGAAAATGCGTTGGACTCGAGTGTCCTCCAGAAAGACATTCTGAAGATTTGTGAATGGACGTCAAGGTGAGATTTACCACTGAATGTTCTCAGAAGTCAACCTCGCGAATGCTACTCAGTCGACTCCCAGGTATATAAGGGATGCACATGGACTGACAGTCAAACTTACAACAAAACAGCAAACGAGAGACTTAGGTATTTAGGTCACTGGCGCGTTTGCTCCAATTGCCCAGTGTGCTGCAGCCGCGACGAAAGCACGGAGAGCGTTATAGCGACTAAAATCTGCG
>JTDE01007251.1:0-12307 GCA_014338405.1 Paragonimus skrjabini miyazakii | reverse complement strand
TAAAGCTAGGAAATAGTGGAACCAAACGGAAATCTGCTGAGATATTAATCGCCTTATAGTTGCGTTACACGGTACAATGTAAAACGGATATATATATAAATAAATCTTGTGAACCATATAACCTAATACGTAACGAAATTGGTATGTTATTCGATAGCGACTAACAGTAATCGTATGCAAATTTCTGGGGTACAAAGCACCAACAGTACAAAATTATGAACAGACAATGGCAGTGAGAAAATTTGAACCAAATTTCGAGTTATCCGTGATATAATAATGTCAGGAAAATATTGGAAAGACTGCCCTCCATTTAGTAGTGATTAACATCAGACAAATAGGATCCGAAACAAATACCTGTGAGAGACAATGTTGTAAACCGAAGGTTTGTTTAACTTGGCTGATTGGTTATAAGAGCGTGATTCAAGCGGGCCGGGAATTTTTGTAGCTCAAGATGGAGCCAATTTATGCGCCATTTTTTGGCCTTATGGGATGTAGTGCTGCGATTGTTTTGTGTTGTGAGTAACTGTGTTACATGTATTTTTATTATTATAGCCCTGGGGGCAGGCTATGGAACGGCGAAGTCAGGAACGAGCATAGCTGGCATGGCTGCTAACCGCCCAGATCTTGTGATGAAATCTTTAATTCCGGTTGTGATGGCTGGTATAATCGCAATTTATGGTCTCGTAGTATCCGTACTCATTTCCCAACGCATTGATGATCGCTATACTCTTCATTCGTATGTCTCCTATATCAACTAATTGCCACAGTTCCCTTTATGATTTAGGCGCCGGGCTGAGCGTTGGAATCAGTGGGCTCGCTGCTGGTTACGCAATCGGTATTGTTGGTGACGAAGGTGTTCGCTGCACCTCTAAGCAGCCTCGGGTTTTTGTTGGAATGGTGCTGATTTTGATATTTGCTGAAGTGCTTGGGTTATACGGTCTAATCGTTGCTCTTATGCTTTCAACCAAATGATGGTGACATCAAGAAGAAAAATTCAGATTGCATAATATGTTCAACGTCGTGTCCAAATGATGTTTTAACCTGTTGTGATGTCCACTGATTTCATACTTCAACAATATCCAGTAAGGTTTTCTCCCGAGTTTCTCGTGGTATTTCCTCTATGTTTTAAGCTACATCGTGGCTATCTTATAGTTTTCAACCTTTCCACACCCCTACGTTCCAATGAGCGAACTTTTGACATCTCGAAAGTGAACGTGTGCAACACTCAAACTGAAGGTTATGCTGTGCGGTACTGAAATTCATATGATGGTGGAGTATATACTGTAATCACGAACGGCCTTTGTTATTTTCCGTGCCATTTTTTGTGGTGATGATTGGAGACAGATATGAGGAAAATTACATTTTCAAGTGTAAACCTGTTCCCTGCTCTTAATTTGCTTGATACCTGCTGTCAGATTAGGTAGATGTGCACTCGATGCAGCTGATCTGTTGATCTTAAACAGGTGTATTTATGAAATATTCTTCTAGCCTTTATTCACTTTTTTCGGGACTTGCCTGCCCGTATCAACCATAGGTGTACTGTTATTGACATTTTCCCATCCCCGTTGAATAGTCCGCCACTTACGTTGAACGGCGACTATCTTATGGAGCTTGTAGGCGTTCTTATGTTCAGTGGGTCAGCTCCTTAAAATGCTAGGCAAAAAGTGAGTAGTGTAGAACGACGGATGGAGCAGTGCAGGCGGATATCTGCTCCGGTTAGGCTAGTCGTACTGTTCCAGTAATTTCAGCATGCACATATCACAAGATTGAGTATTCGCGTTGCTAGGCCTGCATCAAGTCGGGGTGTCACGTTGTTGGCCAAATTCTATATTTAAGTTGTCGGTGTTAAGTATCTTCAATCTATTTGATTTTCGATGTTTGTACGTTGGAAACCGACCAACGGTCACAGTTAATCCGAATCTGTTCTTAGAGTTTATTGGAACACGGAGGTAATAGCGATCCAAACGGCGAAAGTCAGCTGTTTTGAAGTTAGTCAGAAGGGCCTACAATAGATAGCCTGAAAGACGTGACAGTTACACTAAAAAATAACCATTGATGAGGAATGATTACATATCGGAGAAGCAAGTCTGTCCACCTTTGAATCGACGTCGCACAAACTGTACCAGTGTTTTGCTTTTAGATGTACATCGTGACAACGTTGGAACAACAGAAACACAAAATCCAAAAGCTCAAGAGGTATTTCTCATCTGATTTTACTCCATAAGAAGGCGAATATTTTATCGGCAGCTTGTGGCCCCGCCTGTTCCTGAATGTCTATCGTCCGTGTCGCCGTGACCCTATGAAGTATGATGGACACCGAAACCTTGGTCATAACGAATCAAGCTACGTCCCGTGCAATTTACACATGTTCTTCGTTCACTTCTTAAACATGGGGACTTGTGGAATGTAAACGAGGAACCAGGCATCCGATGCGTATGCCGTTTTTGAATGCGATGGAGGCTTCACACATTCCTGGGGAGCGATGTGAAGGAATGAAAGAAACAGTTCTGGGAGAAGACAGTGCAAATTCGATACCGTGAACCAATCAACCAACAAAAGTAGTAGACAAAACCTGGCAAAGTTATCTCGTACAGTGTGTGGGTGTGGTACGTAACGCAATTGCTCATACTGATCGCACGTGTTGTGTTTTGTTCATGGAATGACTGACGCGGACATTGCCCGGTCGGAGAAGGAGATTGGCTGGGACTTTGGTTGAAGTTTTGACCCGCAAAGTTGCAACTTGATATACGGAGTTCATAGTCCATTAAGGGAATGACGGACGTCGTTTCGGGAACGGTTTAGGCACAGTCTCTCCATGCAGAATGTGCGGTACATGCATTTGAACTGTGGCTTACTACAGTGATTATTGTATCTTCCTCAGAATGTTTTTGAGGTTAGCGAAGACCAAAGGTGTTTATACACCAATTAGAAGCCCATGTGCTCCCATTCATACGTTTAAATCGGAGTTAGAGACGCCATGTGGTACCGTCAGTTACCTATGTGACATCTTGTGGGGAAACTTAACTAGTAGCTTTGAATCCACTAAGTTCAAGCATTACTGCCGCTCATTTTTCGCGATTGTTCATTCGTTGGACAAACCGGTTTACTTCTCACTTGGTCTTCATGTGCAAAGCCATTCTTCGGTGCGCAGACTTTGGAAAGACCTAGTGGCATTGACAACCAGTCCAGGTTCCAGAAGAGTAGTCACAGTGTGTTTAGGAGTGTCACTGAGAAAGAACACTAGTTTGTTGGTGTTTCATTTGTTGGTTTCAGCCACCAGAGCAAACCACCTGCACTTACAGGACAATAGCATCAAATCTCCGCGCGCGGTTGATTGCACAATTCAAGACAAAATACGGAATCCACTCTTTTTGGCTGTATATTCGCCGCACAACCATACGTCTTTTTGGTCGTACTTTAAACGAGCGAGGTTCTGTTTGATATCAGCGGTCCTAGTTAAGCTTTGGAAATGGTTTGCAACAGTATCCTCATCATGTCTATCAAAGTAATTAAAATTTTTACGCCGAGGTGATTCGGGCAGGTACTTAGAGCGTTCGGTGTTAAGCCGTACTACAAGCAGTTGTCCGTCTTTCCTAATAACGCCGATAAGTAAATCTGTCTACAGCCTATTTATTTCGTGTATGGTAGGTCGATTTGACTGATATCGCAATCTCAACTTAGAGGCCTACATTAACAGATATTTTAGTCGGCGTGACAGTTGTTTGGTTTATTGATCTTGCTGGTCGATATTCCTGTGTACGCTAGTTCATATTAGGTTATCCATTATTAGTGTTATTATTACTGTTGGTCGTTGCGTGGTAATCTCTTATTCACCTCATTCGACCCGCCGTGCGATAATTTGCAACATTTGACGAACGATCATCATAGAGTATAAGTGCAGTGCTTCTGGCGATCAAGCCTTGGGAAAGATATCTAGTTTAAAATCACGTCACCTGTTCCGTCCCAGTTAACACTACACAGAGATCAGTTGGTCACTTTAACTCGAATTGTACAGCGGAGGTTATGTCTATATTACGTGTGGGTCCGCGCCATGTACTCTTGCCAATGGACGCTCAAATTAATGGGCATGTGATAGGTCGTGGTGTTGGTGCCGATGGTATATGCTCTAATGCCATATCTAGTGATAGTCTGATTAAATCGATTAATTTGACTGAAAGATTTATTCGGAGCTGCATCAGTAACGGTGGAGATGTAGGAGTTAAAATAGAAGGTCGTAGCCACAAAGCCATAGTGGTATGTACTAATCTATGATGTCTCTGGCGACAGAGGCGTCCTTCAGAAGCTTGGGGATCGCCTATATAAAGTGGGGACCATGCTGTTTTATGGCTGTGTAGTTTGACCACTCAGAGTAGAAGTGGCGAGCCATCTTCAACCATTTGACTATCGATGTCTGAGTTCGGTCGCACGCGTCAAGTGGCACAAACGGGTCGGCAACGTTGATGTTAATAAGCAGATGTTTTGATGTTGAGTTGCAAATGAGTTCATTAGCTAGGTCTGTTAATACGCACATTAGTGGTTGGGTCGGCGTTAACGATGTCAACTAGTCGTCTGCCGCATGCAACTGCTGACCGGTTTGAATTGCAGAGTGGACAAGTGACGACTTGATTTAGAGGGGTAAAAGCAGTTATCCAGAAGTTGGCCACTGCGGGCCGAGCTCATCTGTCTGATTGAATTCCTGTTGACTCACAGAGTGGTTGGTTGGAAACACTGAGGGAGATGGCGGCTTGCCGGGCTTAGTTGCACGGAGGTCACAGTTGTTTGATAACGTTGTCTATGAAGCGAATCCAGTCAATTACACGGGTGTTAGTGAAAGTCACGAAGAAGCTGATGTCTTATTTTGGCTTACGGTTCGAGGTATAGGCACATTGTTGGGTTTAGACAGTTGTTTCGAATAGTTCGCTCCCACACCCGTCTTTACCTCTGTCAGTTCTCTTCACCTTCAGCAATTAAGCATCAACGTAGGCCACTAGCGTATGTTATGATGAACAAAGTTTGTCTCATTCGTCCTAATCCTTACTTGACCCAACTATTCTGCAACTGAACGACGTCACTATGTTTAGAATTTAATACAGATTTTCGATGTTTACAGTATGCCCCATTGTTCTTGATCGTTTGCCTCTATACCACATTAGTGTACCTAAATCAGGGAATGTAATTTGATAAATACCACATTCAAAACGACCGCTGACTGATTTGCGACTTTGGAACTGTTTAACGTTCGAATGCCACATTGTGCGATTTATTGCATCATGTCGCACTAGCAGTGAAAACTAATGATTCCGCGTTGCGCATTAACATATTTAGGTCGAGGTGGATACTCCATCCATCATCTCTCTTAACTTGCAAGTTACGGTGTGGTAACATTTGAGTATCAAACATCTCTGTTCTAATTGCACTACTAGTAATTCCGCTAGTCGTTCCACTTAATTTTGTCGTGATGACAGCGTCTGCGACGTGTGCTACGCTGCAAATGCTTTTTGTTAAGTGGAAGTCCACTGGCGATGAACATCGGTCACATTCGCTATCGAGGTTGACTTGTTTTCTATTATGTGGCATTTAAACGTTTGTGCATTTCTACTGAGGATAATGAATCACTTGAGATGATAAATAGCCTTGTCTACCCAGTATGCTATGTAGCTTCGGGCGGAAATGTTACCGAGGAAGTAGCAGGCTAAACCATTAGTCAATATAGCATTCGCCAGCATCCCTGTTATCAGAGTGACACGTCCGGTCGTGGAGACGGGTGTACACCATTGCGGAGTAGTAACAAAGATTTATCTCTGTGTAGTTTTGTTAATTCTCGTTAACTTGGTCGGTTGGGGTGTGCCGTGCAAGTCGCTTTTATTTCCGTTGGTCACGCAGGTTTAGATTGTATGAAGTGGCGTTGCGAACCACCACGTACTCAGCAGCTAATTGTAAAAGTGACCTTTACCGTTTGCGTACTTCCCATTTATGAGGAAGAAGCGAAAAGAGAATCGCTGACTGTGAACCGGTTGTAATAGTGACCAGTTGAGATCTCGTTTCTTCCGCGCATCCTGTTGTACGTTTCTTTCACTGGTTCGGCCTTACTTCATGCCTTCTCTGAGGCAAATGGAATGTTCTTTAGAATAGGTGATGGTATTGCTTTGCTGTGTAGTGCATGCATCTGTGGCGGTTGAACGTAGATGCGAACCAACGGCGTGTTGTTTATGATGGTGGTGATAATCTAGTGCAATCGGATTCACTGGCGTGACTAATGTTTTTGCCATGCTGAGCTATGCAGATTCATTGTGGTTTTTGAGACGGCACTGAGCACCGCAGAAAGTCGATTATGAATATCACGTCAGTGTCAGTCATTCGTGGTTGCATTTTGCTTACAAGATGGGCGCACTTTGATAAGTGGAACACAAACTTGTGGATTTCGTGCATCGGGTCTCTTCTCTAGGGATTTTTGTTACGTGCATATTTTGTTCACTAGTTGTGATAGCGAAACATCCATTGACTTTTATATTGTTGATCATATACTCAATCGAATATCTTACTTCAAATTAGTGTCTATCAATTTTGACGACCGTTGCTTAAAAGCGAGATGGCAGTTGATTTAGCCGGTTAGTTTTCTTTATTTTAGAATTGTGTTGCTGAGATATGTCAGTAGGTTCTCTGTTCGTCTATCCAAGTGCATACTGAACAAGCCAAATTTTAAGTTTGGTTTGTAAAACACTTGAAATTAGGAACCAGCACTTTAGAGTATAGACTAATAACTTGCCCCTCAGACGTGTTATCTCTGTTTAGGAAACGACAGAGGGATCTTCTGCTTTGATTGCCTGCAATGTTGGACGCTTAATGACACACAGCACAGCTTCTTCGACAATGTGTCACAGCGAGCAATCCATTGCTCGGATGGAAAACCCCTTGTATTACAACCTGATGGCGGACGCATTTAAGTATTTTACTAGTAGCATAACAAATCAAGGTTTTTGTGGTGATTGGTTCTCTTTGAACTGCAACTACCTCAGTATTGTTAAGTAATGCAAAGTAAAAACTGCTCCTAGAAGCCGTCGACGATGACGACGTAATTCTTTCTGCTTAACAGCCGGTTGCTCACCATTCAAACTCGGCCGCCTATCCGTTTTGCTTATGTTTGTAGTTCGTTACGATAGTAAAACAGCCAGCTGTAATAAATATTAAAGGTCGAAAATTTGTCGTCCTTTTTTCCTAATGAAAAAACGGATACATTGGGAAGTGGTATGACATTGCCATTTCGGAGGATGTTTCCCACCAACTATTTGAATGAACACAGCAGGCAGGTGATATCTGCCTCCTTTACTCAACAAAACAGTCAGAGTCTTTATACTTTGCGATTACGCCATCGTATTACCACTTCGAGGTTTTACCTAACTGCCGGTAGCTTTGGTAAATAATCCCCGGGTGCGGTAAATGCCCAGATGGCATACAGAGTATGTGATCCAACAGTTGCCGACTTACATCTGTATTAGTTGATCAGCTGGTCGCGGGTTTTCCGATATAATCGCTGACGAGCCGTTGGGGTGCTCGTCCTACTTAGCGTGGAATGACTGACTCGGTTGTCGATGATCAACCATAGCAAGTCCGTTGCTATCTTTGTGGATAGACCACCTCTCCGAATGACGCAGCAAAGTAGATCGCACAAAAACCTTGTACACCCTGGCTAAGTAATGTGCATGTCTTCAGCAGACAGGTTAAGTAGGACCAAGCCATCCGCGTGTTACTTGTTGATCAACTTAGTGCCGGCATGATACTCAATGCTAAGCATGGACTTCTCCGACATGTCTTCTAGAGTGTTGTCCGTCACAGATTTGTACGAGAAGGGAGAGGTCGGACACCTCTGACGAACACCATCGGGATTGATGAACCAACGGGATGGTTGTCTGTAAACTCACTTTGTGTTAAGTGGACATACAGCAATTATAACGGGTTCTTTTGAGACCCTTTCGCGAAAGGGACAGTTCCCGAGAAAGATGCGAACAAATGATGTAAGGGTAGTTTCTATATGAAAAAGAGAACCACATTCGATTGCCTGTAAAAATATACTGGGGCTCTGGAACACACGGTACGGAAAATGTATGATCACCGCGTCCTTGACCATACCTGGCTTTCTCTGAGTTTGGTAAGGCGAGAGCATATCAGTCAGTTACCTAGATTCGGTGGAAACTAGACGCTTTTGTAACCTATATGGAATTCGGGCCCCATTTTTAAGAACTAGAATGGCTGTTGGTGAATATCGCTCACAAAATACCTCTTTAATCTGCCCGATCGCCGAAGTATTGTCAGTCATGATGCCGACCTCTCACCACCGTTTCTGAAAAGAAAATCGGAATAAAGAGCTGGTCCTGGAGTTTCGCTACGCTCCAACATGTTATGCACCAGGGCCGCTTGTAACTGATGGAAAACCGACTGGAATGCAATGATTGACCGTTTGAATCTCGTCGCCGATATGGTCCGTTTGAGATCAGCCGAACTGATCTTCAGTGTTCAGCTCACTTGTCAGGTCGGCGCGACTGGTTTTTGATAAGTGGACCAAATTTTCCAAGTATGGTCTCGTTTACACCCACCCGGCAGTCAACACAGCCACGAACCAACAAAGATAGCATTCCGCTGTTCTAAAGTAAAAAGTCCATCTTCGATTGCTGTATCAGTTGACAATCATGGTTCTTGCGCGAAGGTTTGGTTGGCTTGTGCTCAAGTTCCCGACGGGCTTTGTCATATTCAGAGTCCGGTGTAGTCGAACGATGCTTGTTCATAAGATTCGTCGATAGGTTAGTAACGGAAGTCTTATTCTGTAGCAGCTGCGCAGCCCTTCCGAAAAATACTTATTCACAACCAGTTTTATACATGATATTCGTTGGACTCGCTCACTTGACTTGGTCCGGACAACTTATTCGTTAGTGCTACTTGGTAAAAGTTTTTTTAATACCATCCTCGTTTGAGTGCCGGTTAACTTTCTTGTATTTACGAGCATCCGACAAAACGAAGCGGGCACACACAACACATGATCCGAATCCATATGGTTGTTCCAAAATGCACGAGTCTTAAACAAAAGGGTGCCACTTGCCACTGATCGCTCTGCGACCAATGTATGTCCATGGCTTACATGTACCAGGCAATCTCCATCTGATACGATGCTTCTTGGAATGGAGTAGTCGAATTATCGAAACTGTGAGGTGCACCTGTTCGCAGCAGTCCTCCACTCTGCCAGGACAGCAAACACTATCCAGTCGCTTCTATCCCTGAGCAAGACGACTAGGTTGATCGTACAAATCGCTTACTGGCGCATTAGTATGATTCCCGTCTGTTTCAGATCGATGAGAGCGTCCTGGAACGCAGCAATATCGTTACGACCGTCTGTTGGGACATGCGCCAACATACTGAAGACGACGCTTTACCGTTGTGTTGGCAAGCCTCAGTTGATGCTTTAGATCTGAGAGCATACCCGACTGTTCGCTGGGACCCAACTGGGCAGATATTGTCCTGTTCTTGGACTCAGTGTGATCCCTAATCGACCACGATATTCAAGTTCTGCATCACCAGAGATAAAAGCACCTGACTGATGGTTGTCTAGAGATGAAATCAGTTAATAGTGATGGCGAGATCGTAGGTTCGTGCCTCAAGAATGCAGCACACATCAAGTTTCAGGTATAAGCACTCACCGAAATAACCTGCTGACATACGCGTTGGAAGATGCAGACATTAAAGAGGTCAATGTTTACCAGTTGGTTCGACTTTAAAAAACAATTGTCACCTGAAAGTGCGTGCGAGACGGAACAACTGGAGAGCAAATAGAAAATGGCAATAGTTGGGCTGTTGCTGTGAGGAAAACGACAACTTTTCAGTACTGTGGGGAAAAAATAAATTTTTGATTATTCCTAATAGTTTATGGCACAGAAGAGAGTTGACTTGAGAGGTTTCATCTTGGGTCTTCGACTCGAGTCTGACCTGCGATGTTATGGGGTAAGGCGTTTTCTTGAACCTTATCCGGAGGCAGATGAGTCGAAAGTCTCATTTGTTTGGCAATGAGAGATCTGTTTAGAGCGGAGCAAATAGGAAAGTGATGGCTGTCGCTGCTGCGCACATTGTATTTCCCCAAGTGTAAATCGGGTTTTTGATTTATACCGGGAACATTTCGACCGTGCTGAATAGTACACCGACAGACACGGTCAACCATCCAGCAATAGGAGTGCTTTTTTGGTCAATCTCTACAACTATAAAATAAACTCCTGCTGTATGCCCATAGGGTCGTGTCACATTACCTGATCACCCGTGTGCAACAATTAGTGCGATATGCAACCCCATAAATGTAACTGCTGTTTGTCGGAATGCTCCCTTCTAACCTGTGATATGATTGTATTTAGTGCGGCCTAGTAAACACGGTCCGGATCGGCCAACTGCACAGCGCTGATCGTTAAGAAAGAATAGGCCAGCGGCACATTTGGGGTTGTAATATAATAACCCAGAGATAATGCACACTTATGCACCTAAATCGGACTTTAAATATGGTGAATGGGTATGATTGGTGACTTGTTGATCTCACGTAAACCCAAAACACACCTAAAAGTCACGGTACTGGAAATTAAATGTACAGTGGCAATTACCACATCGGTGTCTTCCGTTCAGATCGTCCCGGTAAATGGTATGCATTGGTTTGTTGATTTTGTCTTTTGACTGTAGTTTATTTGAAGTTTACTGCATATAAATGCGAAAATTTCTGCATGTGCTGTCAAATTCAACGCACTTTTCTCGAGCACAATACTAATGGCAAGCTTAGCCATGACAATGAAATCCACACTGGTACATACTCCCTAACCTGAAAAATCCTACCAGCGACCAATATTGTCATCCTACTAGCCAGGACTGCACATAGCCGAGGCCTCCGTTCCTGAAACCTGGACACCCGTCACAACAAGGCTGAGCCTTGACGCGGTGTGACGGCGTGTGCATCTCGATGACCTATTGGGGGTAAACTGGATGGTTTGGCCACCACACCGAGCAGGCTAACAAATAGAGGTCTGATAAACCACATTCTCCTGGTTAAGGATTGGAAGAAGGTTGACATCTTTTTCCGGAAAAAGTGCCAGTCTTGATACACTGCCACCCGCTAGCTGCCTTTCGGTACGGGCTTTTGAGCCAAAGGCTTTGTTTGAGAACCCTAATCGTCTCAGTGTTTATGTCTGGGCGTCTTGGCAGTATTTCAACCCACAATCATGAATACTCACTGAACCAATAATTCTTTACTGAATCGGCCGTCACGCAGTATCAACCGAGTCGCCCTATCTGCTGTATACAGCTGGGTGGATAGGCAAAAACATGCTAATGCTGAACCCCACCCTCCTCCCTAATGTCCTGTCAGATATAGTCCGCAGGCTCCTCCCGACCCCATTTCTCGTAATTACTCTACAGGTCCCATAGCAAATATGGTTAATCATAGTAGCACTGTCCCGATAAGTCTCATTTCTTACCATGCAGCTTCAGGACACCCTTGTCTCACGCTTAGTCCGAGGAAGCGAATTAATATAGGTGCTTTCAGCGTTCGCATTCTAATACAGATGGATAGGTTAACATGCCTCTATCGCACGAACGTTAGACTCGTCGCATGTTGATGTCTGTTTTGTCTCCGAAACTGGAATCCAAGACAGTAGTCAACGTACAGAACTAACGGCACCCGCACTGTCTACCTGATACTAGTTATACACTTCAGGTGACTCCACAACCGCCGTTACAGGTCAGGCTGGAGTAGGTATAGTCCTCAGCACGACGGTATAAGTATATGGGATTCCTGTTAACATTAGACGATGTGCCATCCCCTTGGCAGGTCCAATTAAGACCACCTCTAGACGCGAAACCTCCAGAAATCTTTTCATTGTGTCTACTTATGTTCCAACTGATCGTAGTGACACCGGCGTCAAGGCCGCCTTTCATTCGGATCTGGTCGCTCTACTTCGGCGGACATTCGGTTCTCAGACATTCTAGCCCAAGTCGGTCATCTTGGTGAAGTCTAATACCCTTTAGACAACAGGCTTAGAATAGCATCACATCGCTGGGAAAACGGCGGGAACCTGTTGCAACTGTACGCTGAGCACAGGCTATTTTTACCCAGCACTAGTTTTATATATCGTGCGCGTCACTGTTATACTTGTTGTCCCGCTTCTCCGAATCCGACTTGTTTTCATATAGACCAGATACGTTAGCTATAGGTGACGGGGCCGACTGGCGTAAAGTGCGAGATGGACAGACGATGACCTGACGTAGATAAATGAGGTCATTCACCAAGGGG
>JTDE01007250.1:0-12998 GCA_014338405.1 Paragonimus skrjabini miyazakii | reverse complement strand
CACGTATTTCACGGCGTGACCTTGAATTATTTGAGAAGTCGTCTTTACCTAAACTTGTAAAAAGTAACATCTCATCTTCGAACTGAATCTGTGGAACAGAAGAACTACCTTTGTTTCTTATATGTAAATCGAATGTTGTTAACTGTGACTATTTTCACTCTGATTACGTCCTGTTTTGTCAACGGATTTCGTGTTTGCTTTGTTATACATCCATTTGTTGTTTTGTACCGCATGTAATTATCTGTCATGATTGCGCACATCCGTGCGGGTTTCTCACGAATGCATTGAGAAATATCTAGTATTATTATGCCCACGAGTGCCGCTAACGTCGGCTGATCTTGATAAACGCAATATTTTAACCCCTTATACTTGCTTAACACTCCGAATATTTATATCCATTAACAGTCCAAGCAATCCGCTCGCAGTCGCACCCTGATGGTCATCTCGTAGTCGGAATCGCACCCTGGTCGATTTCTCTCCACATGGTTCAGTGGATCTCAGTGCATTTTCAGCCTCCAGCAAACTGTTGAAAATTAATGGGTTAAATGGCCACATTCACCGTCGGCTTTAAGTTCTCATAGTTCACCTAGGAACGTCAGTAAACGTTCTTTGTCCTCTGAGGAAAGCCCTCGAAAAATATGGGCACTTTGTCCTTGTAATTGGTGCATGCAATGAAGGACGATTGTGGCGATTTCCATAGACCACGCACTACCTTCAGGGTAAACTAAGCGTTGCTGGAACAACCAGTAGACGTCCGGCACCAGCAGTGTTTGATTAATTCGTTTTACTTAGGATGAAAGCTATCTGCTAATTGATCGAATGTTATCGTTATGCGGATCAAATTTGACACTCGTGATGCACAGAGACATTCTCCTAATTACCAGCTGCCTGAAGCTTTCGCGAGGACAACCGTATCATTGGGCCTGCCTACTATGCCCCTGTCTGCGGAGGATAGGCATGTTCCTTATCTCCAACAGTTGCCCTCTGTTCCCCAGGTGACCCATATGAATGACGGTATCAAAACGTCTTTAAATGTAACCAATTTGTAGGCTTCAAATATAGCAAAAACAAACGCAAATCGGTATCGTTCTGAAGCTGCACCAAATCAAACGAACGACATTTACACGCAAAGTTAACAGGAACATACTAACAACTTGCGCTTAAGTCCTGCGGCAATTGATTTTGTAATCATATGAGGATAATGGAGCGAATAGTTTTGCTGGTTACACACTATTCTACAGACTACACCCAAACAAACCATGTGCATAGCATCACATCACACCATATCAATGAGATTCGGAAGTGACGCAGGAAGATGGTGATGCTGACGGTCTCTTCGTCATCAAAAATCGTCATTGGCAAACGAACGGTGACTAAACTGTAGAAAAACGACCGAATTTCCCGCATACATTTCCGATAGCCGTGGTAGCCGGCATGGCTTTTGACCTGTCTAACATATGCACACTCGAGAGCGTAAAATTGTTGCCTTAAAAATTACAAGTACAACAAAATCACACCCTGGAATGTGGAGCCCATTTTGCAACAACGAATCCGGCTTTACATCCAAGCCTCCAGACGTTCTTTTAAATAGTTTGTTTTGTTGTCCCCATTGTTGAGAACAAAAACGAAGGCCTCTCCAACGTACGGTCGGACTTACTGACCTTGTATTGGACAGAATGGTTTCAATGAATCTTTCCGCGTAGTTGGGTATGCACAGTTTGAGGTAGCGAACGAGTTGAGTAGCATTCACACAACAATGCACGTACTCGCCACCGTCCATGAAATGCTTTTCTTTTCACCGTGGTGTTCTCTCGGTCGGGAAGTAGAAATTCAGCATCCGCTGGCATTGACCAAAGTCCGTCAGTTACATATAGTACTGCCTGCAGGTAGCGAGTAACTAATCTGTAATACTCCCGGTGAAGTGATCGCCAGAAAAGCGTCTGTTACGAGAACCGATAAGTGCTTCTACTATTCTAACCTTCGTTCATTCTTTGTCTATGCCCTTCTATTCTTAATTGTTCATTGATCTTCACAGGGGCGTGTCTGGGAATGGCGAATTGTTCGTTGTTTCGTATGATCGTGTGGTGGTTAGGGCCCTTACAGCGGAGCGAGGACCGAGAAAGAGAAGCTGTGGCGGCAGTGGCAGCCCGACCGGAAATGGTGAAGGGTGCCACCTAACTTCTAAGCCTTGCCCCATCTATAGTACACTGTTCACCCGAACAATATTTAATGATAGCCTCCTTGATACACTCCTTGATAGCCTCCTTGAACCAGGGATGTGTCTAAGGAAGATGGAGATGGAGTTTATGAGGACAGTAGGAATTTCACGGAAGGTTGTAGGAAGTATCTGTGGTCGGTGAGACCGAAGGGTAATTTGGGACTACAGGAAAAATGGTCACTCTGAATAGCCTGTAATACAGACCTTCTGCTTTCAGGATTCAAAGGAGTTCTACAACGGTATATACGCGCAGCTTGGTTAATAACGCAAGTCTGCCAAAAATCAAACCAGAACCCTCTGACTGGCCACTGTTGAAATTCCTTCAGTCGATACTTTGATCTTAATGTGGTCAACAGACTAAGTGACGAAGAATAAACGTTTTCCCACATAACATCAGCGACTATTCAGCGAATCTGTAAGAAACACACCAGAGTGAGTGCGGTCAGTGCAGATAATTATGGGTGATGCAAGTAATTAATTACTGTACTATATGACAAATGTGAAAATACGTCGTGAAAACAAGCGTGATCACAAAAAATAAGTGCAGTTCACAGAAATTTGACACACGCACTACTGAATAAGGTGGTTCACATGTTCCACAAGATTTCATCCAGAGGATGTGTGTCAGGGAAGAACCCAAGTCCCCGAAAATACCGTTTTATTTGACTTCGCAGTGGCCCAACTCACTACTGAGTGTAGTGACCTTCATAGTCGGCACGGTCATGTGCCATGTCCCTCATCACGTGCGTTCCCAACCTTTGTGCAAAATTCAGGCGCCCGGTCCACATGCACGTACTTTACTTGGGAAATCACTGTACTATCTGGATCTTTGTCTGGTCCAGTTTTGTCCTTGTTTTCTGATTGGTCACAAACCCTTTAAATATTGTCTAGTTTGTGACCGGGTTGTCTTCGGATTGAGTGACATAAAGTAGCTCTATCCGGAGGCCAGTCTTTTCTCTGTGTTCACCTGTTAGCCTCAGGTGGTTGGGTTGGCCGGGAAGATCCGCATTAATCTTGCATATTTTGTAGTCCGTTGTTCAGAACCGTTGAACATCGGTTCGATATCTACCGTTCCACTGACCGTTATTCCGTTGTCTGTTTACGCGCTCGTAGGCCGTATTCCAAGTTACAACAGTTGAATTTTAACAAGTTTGCTGTTTTCTCTCATAGCTAGAAGTAATGTCAGAAGAAATGCTTCGAGAGTAGTGAAATCGTATCGTCAAAGAGTTTTGCCATTATTCGACACAAAAGGCCTCAAAAAACATTTGAATAAATTGGCCGGGGTGAGAGAAGACAGGAAACCCCAAAGCTTGACGGGAAAACGAAGTGACTCGTGGACATGACTTCGTTGATTGCTCGAAAACTTCCGAGAGTTGGAAACGTCGCAAATTGTTTAGTCAATGCGGTATTTTGGGTTTTCAACCGTCGTAAAAGATTTCTCTGTATAATAAATATTTTTGGGGCCGGGAATGAAGTTTAATCTACCGTGTTGATTGGAAAATTGTGAAGCGATCAGGCGGGTAATGACGAATAGTATAGTGTGCAATATTTTGGTGAACAAACCTATGGGACATCGAAAATTTTGCGTTGATTAATAAATTGTACAACACTGGTCAGGCGGAAAGAGATCGATTAACATCTTTTTCTAGTGTGCGCATACGATCGTTTTGCTCCTACCAATCCAGCAGCCATTTGTTTGAGTGAGTTCATTACCGTTTATAATACCCCACTACTAAGCGGTTTCTAGTTTTTGCCAAATTTTTTTATGGGCATATTTTTTAATCAATTTCTGGGGAGTTTTCACATTCGAGTTGAGAGATTCACATTTCATGCACACTGATTCACTTAATACCGTTTTAGATCCGGTTTTTATAAGCGGCTCCTCACTGACCGTTTTGAAGATATATCATCTTCTCTGTCGTTTGAATTAACAGATTACGTGTTACTCAGTGTGAACCTGAATAATCAGCGAACGATTCAGTGATGTCCTTCCAGATGACGTTATTTTAATGGGTCCAGCTGACTGGTGACGGAAATGAGAAGCCGCGATTTTAAGTGTTCCATATCTTAGTGCAGTGAGTCTCAGTCCTGGGACGGGAAAACGACCGTCCAAAAGCGAAGGCAGTATGTGAACTACGGAAGGATGAATCGACTGGAATGAACTTTATAAACAAAGAATCTACAGAAACAGCACTGTCGCACAGAGAGTTCCGAACCTCACAAGCGCGTGCCAAGCACATGCTATACCGATATTCCAACCGATTGTGTTGCAACTCCCGTCTGATAGCGTGCCCCCTCCGAGTACCATTCATAAAGATGCTAAACAGAGCTGTGTGTGGGTGGCTGGTTGCCTTACGTATTAGAAAAGTAGAAAAGAACAGTCGCCACATGGTTCTCAAAAACCGAGCAAGTACATGCTAATTTAATTAATTCTTCATTCTCAGCACTTCACATGTATACCTAGGTTGGCATAAAATAGCGTTTCATTCTTCTGGGGATCCGGAGGTCAAGTCACGGCGTCCTTCCCAAGATGAGGTCGTATGAATTTATTGTAGATAAGCACAAAGCATATGTGGTAAATCTACCAAGAAACCCCTCGATGAGCGTGAGTATTATGCTGGCTTTTTGATGTTATCCTCTGTGGCCGGTGATCCAGAATGAGTAGTAGTCTTGCACGGTAGATATAGACTGGGAGGAAATACCGTTAGGGTGACAAATGTCGCTGGAGATGTGCCGAATGTGCATTGCCTCGAATTTCCCGAAACAAACAGTATTCAACTCGCTTCGAAGACGGGCAGAATACTCGGAAGCCCCGATTTCACGCCGTGGTTCAACATCACCCGTGAGTAGCAACACGAAGAAGACAGTAAGCAAGTTAAATCATGTATACGGATTTCCGCCGGTTCCCTTTCTGTTTTCAAGGCTTGTCTTGATAACCGAATGTCACCGTTGTTCAAGTACTGCACCTGATCTTCACGTTTCAGATACTACTGCCGCCCGGAGACACGGTACACTTAGTCTTTTACTACTTGTCCTCAGCGCGTGTATTACATTTTCCTGCGTGGTGTGGATCCTACGAATTATGAGGATAAAAATGAGTTTGGGGAGTTAAATGAACTTTTACTCCCCCATCAAATTAAGTGAATTCTGTATTCCATTGACTAGTAACACAGTTTCCTCATGCCATCCAAGAACTGAATTGCAGTCTCTCAGAAGAACACTTGCCGAGTCTCAAGTGTGAGACACGCATCAGAAAACGCACTGAAGCTTTACAGCCTAACATTCATGACGGATGTTTCTATCGTACCTGCGCTCTGATATCTTCAGGGCTACACAACCGCCCCAAGATGAACGGTTAAGATCGGATACATTTTTGTTAGTTAAAGCACCACCCGTGGGGGCCAGGCTGGGTCACCCGCGAAAAGCCGTTTGAAAGCGAGAGTGATGCTAAGTGCATGCCTCCCAGCGCATAAATGGCCCCAGTGAAGAGTAGACTCCTGCAGAAAAGGCCAGATGCAAGAAGCATTATGCCCGTGATACTACTAAGTCGATATTTTCTTACATTGCCGCTAAAGCCCAGGTGGAACGGTTGGGCGAGAAGCAAATCCAGAGGACGTAAGCATCTAACCCTTAGCCCAAATGCATAATGCTTGTGAAAAGAAAGACAAGTGAATAATTGCCTCCGATTCCTAATTCCGGTATTACGCTTGTTCCTACTAAGGTCAGCCTCGTGGAGGCAGCGACAAACAAACTACTACCGACTCCTTCAGTGTGTTAGTTAACGCCAGGGAAGAGCTGTGTAACGGGGTGAAAAATTCCTGAGTCGAATGGCTGTAAACCGCGGAAGCAAAGGATTGATGAACTTGTAGATTACGGGCTGTCTTGGGGAGCACGTTCACTAGGTAGGAATAAGACATCGCAGCAAGCCTAACCATAGTAGCGTTGTTTGGACTGGGCATTAGCTCGAAAGAAGTAAGGAAGAAACAATACGTGAGAACAGTTTTCCAGGAGTAAACGATATGAGGATTTATTAACATTTTGAGATTAACGCTCGTGAGAGAAATGATTTATCGCGCGTAACGTGAATGGCCGTGTCAGTCTTTGCAAGAAAGTTTTGCAGTCACTACCAAGAAGATTTCCAATGTAACAAAAAGAAGGATCGACCAAAGGAAATAAAAAAGACGGGAAATGTGGTCACCGACTCTCTAAAAAACACAACAATCGTCAAGCATTCTATGCAAGCAGCTACTTTAACGGCCTACACGACCTTATTACGGAGCAGGAGTTGTGACGCAGTGAGTGCTGCCTACAGAACACCTGGTTCGCAGCCGACCTAGCTGATGGAGGAGCTTCAGAGATACGCTGATGATGGTTGCAGTCTTGTCATGGGTGACTTTAGTGCGTCGCAGATTAACTGGAACAGCGCTGTGTCCAGTCTACGGATATCTACAAGAGAGAAATGCTGAATGTTTTATTGCACTTGCGTTCGCACCGGCACGCTAGTAAATATGAGACGTGCTTCGGCGGCCAAATATCCACACTGAATCTGGTGTTTACGCAAAGGGAGATAAACATCGGTCGTCTGGATCACTTTCTACTATTGGGGAGTAGTGATCATAAAGCCCTCACGATGCATTGGAAACAATCCAGCATTGAAAAAGTAGTTTGACAGTTCGGGGAAAAGCCTGGCGACTACAGTTCGCCGAGATGAGTGTTGAAGCAGGCTGACTGGATGGATTAAAATGGTTCGGATGTCACCAGTCACTGGATGAGAATAGGAGAAAACGTGTAGACGCTGGTAAACATATTTGCGCTCGCCTTAGCTTCCTCAGTCTTTATGCCAACGGCCGCCGTGGTTGATCGAAAGCTAAGTACCTGTCCGCGACACCGCAACCGAACGTGGGGAGTATTTGGAACAACTGGATGCGGATACAAAAGCTATGGAAGTATTCGCAACCAATGCAGGCGACTAAAGATTATGAAACCCACAGTGTACGAGGATTAGCGCGCAGCCCAATCACTAAAAATCTCCCGAAGTGTTATACTCTCACAAGCAATGACGGACGAAAGCAAGAACAGGCATACGTAAGCTTGGGAATCAGGGGCCGAAGAGGCGAAAGCAGAGGACCTGACTTCCTATCACGCTATCGCTGGTTGTCTTGGTTACAAGGACGAATTCTCGCAGTTTAAAGGTGGACATTGGGCTGCACCGTTTATAAGGATGGTAGCTACAAAATACCAGCGAGCCTTAACTCTGTGGCTAGGAAAGTCATGTAGCGTTTTAGGGGAAAGGGGCTCGGGACGTGTCTGCTGGAAAACGAGTTGCTTCAATTTTGCCGGCATCGTTTTCGTCAAGACAGCTCCAGTATTACGGATCAACTGCTGGCAAAAGAGCGTTGGATTGGGGCTAGAGGTAGTGAGTAGCCTATAGACTTTCTCTTCGTGGACCTCAGAAGGCATTTCACGAAGTTCCGCATGAAAGGCTCTTGAGCGGGCTCAAGACATTCGGCATCACCTTGAAGGGAATGGAGGATGTTGTAATCGCAGTTACTAGGTTACAGTGCATGCGATCCACTAACCTTAGAATAAATTGTCTGGTGGGGTTTCCCAGGGCCCTGTCCTGAGCCCACTGTGGTGTTTGTTTTGTATCAATGACCACTCAAAAATCGTTAAATCCCTAAACTTAGCATATATTGATGACCACAAGGTCTGGCGTGTCATAACACCAGCAGGAATTCGGGATGTTTAGCAGACCAATATTTTTTGCCTGGTGGAGTCGGCTTCTAAATGGGCCCTACTGGTGAACTCGCGAACATCTGCGTGCAGGTATTTTGGGAAGGCCAGTGAGGTGGGTGCCTACCACATGAGTGGGCAGTTGTTGATGCAAACGGAAAGAGAACGCGACTTAGAAGTTGTATCCGCTTAACTCAAAAAGCAAAACAACATAAACAAGAGCCGCATATCGGCCCGTGATGCGCTGGGGGCAATCAAATAGACCTTTGGGAGGCTTTACAAAGAACCTTGACCAGTAGGTCCGCCGCACACGTTAGACCAATCGTGGAGTACGGGAAAGTAGCAGCCCATCCTCGCACGAAGAGGGAGATGCGAAAGCTGTAGGGTGTACGAAGAATGGCCACGAGGATTGCGGTTGAAATAAGAGGAAAGATATGTGAAGAGAGACTAGACTTCCATGATATGTACTTCCGAGGTCACAAGGGTGCGTGGCCAGATTTACTATTGGTACGTAATTTATTGCGGGGTTAAATGAAACAGCAGCTACCCACGGAGTTCCGCAGCGGAAATGTCAACACGAGACGAAGGAGGATGCACGTTGAGCGTCGACAGATCGGCCGATGCACGCAGCTAAAGTATTCCATTGCACAATTACTTAACCAGCCCAAAAAATCCGCACAAATGAAGAAGACAGAGAGGGTGCGCAGTAACCCCCTTTTACATTTGTAACCGATCAAATTCAAAAAGTAATGGTGATGCTTTCAAACAAGTGTACAGATGAAGTTGACAAAACGATATATACAAAAGCGTGCATGGAGGAATTACAAACTAAAGCTATGAGCTGTGGTCACTATCAACTCCGTAATATGTCGATACTGCACAATTTGGAAAATGTGAACAAATTATTAAAACATATAACCTTTCAAAACTCACGTGGCGTCAGTTATGGAGAAACTTGTAAGGTTTGACATAATCACTGGTTAAAACAATGGTGACCTTTAACAATTGTGCTCTGCGTTTTTGCGCGAAGGCGCGCAAAATGATAGTGTAAGTTGGGATGGTTGAGTGATTTGGTATTGTTGGTATATGTTCTTAATATGTCTTTAAATAGCCCAGTATAGTGCTGCAAAGTTTAGTTGTTGTGATTCCTAACGTTTTGCTCATCCACTTCGTTAATGTAAAACTGAGCTGTTATGTGTGTCATTGCAACTTTGGTTCGCCCAGTTTTATCAAGCTGAAACCTATGCTGTTTTCAAATGCAAAAATGGGTTGTGGGGTTAAAACCGGTACGCCATTTATGATTATATTTATCTGGTCGTAGTTGCGAGTCCACATCACTGTCTACTCTGGTGATCACCACGACAGATTGAGCGGTCGTCCACTAATTGGCTCGCCGAGGAGCGATCCCAGATTTGGTCAAATCAAGGAGAAATTCAAAGTCCACGTGTACTAATGCCATGTTAATTATGCAATATCTAATACAAATTCTAAATGTAGACATCCCGACTTCAGTACTTACCAATTATTGAGAAGTTGTGGCTGATAGTAGGCCTCGTACCATATCATAATCTTAAATTTATGCGTGATACTTGTTGGATAGAAACGTTAGTTGCCGGCGAATTTTTTTATACAAAACCGTAGTAATAGTAATTAGATCCTAGGTGCGGTTTATTTAATGAAAACCGTATAAACTATTACGGTAGGTTGAAACGGATTGTGCGTTTGTGGGATCATATGGGCCATTATAGTTGGTTATACGTAAGTGTCTTACCCATGCGATTACAGTCCTTATTATTCTCCCCCACGATGGTGACCGAGAGTACATAGTCGTACTGATCATTTTAACTCATCCACAGGTCTAAGCGTTTATTGATTACAAGTTTTACACCCATTCATTTGTTATGCTCAGGTTGCACACTGTTTTCTCTTTACTTATACATACCTTGGTCAAATTCCGATGTGATTATTTCTCAAACGGATTGTATTAACAATTACTATGCCTAACTTCTGTTTACTCCTTAGGGTTTGTTGAGAACAATATTCCTGTGTACAAAGTACTACACGTGACCCAAAAATGGATGTCTTCAACACCTTGTACATTTCCCCGTGACCATCTGATTTTAACCTACACCTTCTCAAGCCGATATCAATAGGGAAATGAAAATTATTAATTTAGTTGAGTTATTATGTTGCTGCACCACTCGCCCCTTATTGCTTCATTTACCACTCTAACCTTATTATCAGTGATAAATGCCAGACGGTTTTGCACAGACCCAGCCCTCCGTCTGTTTTCTGGACACCTAGGTTTTTCAACCTTGCATTAAAAAATCGAAAATTGAAAAAACGGCTGGCGATTCTATTAAGCTTTGTTTTGCGATCCGGCTAGTAAACACTAATGTATGCCTCAGTGAAAACGACTCTAGAACGACGAACCAGAAAACGCTTCCAGTCCAACTACACCTCAGACCTGCAGGACAGTTAACTGGAGCTGAAAATTTGGCCAGTTTTTAGAATAATTGAACACTATCCCAAATTACGTTAATAGAAATGTCTGTCCGAATGACTGCAATTTACAATAGTTAAAACTATAATGTTGTATAGCAGTAGTGCGACGTTGTGTACACTAGTTCGTTACTCTTTTAACCAGTGGTGTATAAGAAATTTATATTTAAAAATCGATAGTGTAAGTGAAAGACGATTCTTCCGTTTTGGATATCAGTTTTTAGTTATTAATTTAATGGTAACGTGCAGCTAATCTTACTTGTTTAATTATTTTGGATGTGATGTCTTTAACAAAACACTTGTGCGGTTTTCGACCGTGTCAGTAGCATATGCGCACCAATCGGAATTCGCCGGACTCAAATTGGTTTCCTGGATATTGTAGTGGAAATCAAGAAAGCAATCGACAATGTTACAAATAATCTACAATAACTGTCTACAATAAATTCCACTACACTAAGTTCGCTATACGCTTGGAGAAAGTTCCTGTTAAATAGCAAACAAATTCCCGCGAATCCAGTTCCTCCAGTTTATTAAAATCCACTGTTGCCACAGTCAACTCCCGGTAACAACGACCACGTGCATGCAGAAGCTGAGGCGCGCGAGGACGAAGTGTGTGTTGATTCAAACAACAGACAAGTGGTTTATATGTACAATGAACATAATAGGTATGAAGAACAGTATATAGTAAGGGAACAAAAGATTAACAGACTCTACAATATTGACACCTCTTAGATTTGTGCCTGGTGGGCCTCTACCGCGCATCGTTCTGTGCGAATGATAGATCAGTAAACGCAACTAATTTCCGATTGTACGAGATCTTGAGACAGACGGAGTTGCTTCACATTCCTTGTGGGTACTCTTGACTTCTACACCGACAAAACAACCCAGACGGATTATTATTCTCAAACGTTAAATCTCGTTTGTTCCATTTGGCGACTGTTTCTATGATGTGCTATATTTCCGACCAATATCCATTTCTTTGGTTATCGTCGAAGGACATGAATCAGGACGCGGTGTGACGGTTTGCGCTTCTCCATGATGTATTGAGCTAAACCGGACGGTGTGAAAATCACACAGACACAGTCGTTCGTATCAGGCAGATCAATAATTAAACGTCTTACAAATAAGTTTCCCGACTCTACTGGTTAGAGGCTAGAGTAAGATTGGTTTCTTGTTTCAGCAAGGCATTTCTGGATTCAGGCCGTTACCAAATATCTGGTAATTCTTTGTGTAGACTTCTGACCCGGAGATTTTGGTCGTGAATCTGTATGTTTTTCTGATCTAGGTGTCTTGGCAATTATCTTAGCCCGCCTACAGCCGTTACTACATACGCCATCTTGTAGCCTAAACTGAATCGATTAATCCGCTGAGGAAAGCGTGGTAGGTAGGTTTCCACTTGTAATTCAATAGTTCAGTCAGCATTAGCTGTTTTGTGGTGCAAAATATGGGCACTAACTGTTCCAAGCTTTGTTAGTAACTTCGGTTTGCTAGTATTAACCTCACGCCAAACTTGCCGAATGTTTTGTAAATAGCGATTATCAACATTGTCAGATTGCAGACACTGTTCAGTGCTGCTCGGCGTTCAGTGCTCAAACCAAAGCGTGTGAATCAGACAGTTTGGGTAAACTTTAAAACTGAAGCGTGTTATACAAGACGCATAAATTCAGTGATGTGGCTCACATATACTATACACTTTAGCTGAATTTAAATAACAGCTGAGTGAGACAATGTGTATTACTGATCAGTTTAAGTTATGCATAGGCTTCGTTAATCGAACCACCGCCGGCACCAATGCGAATTTGCCATTCTCAAAAGGTGAACAAGTGTGGATACGTTCTCCAACGTAAAACATTTTCTTTATTCCAAGTGAATGCGCGCATGCCTACAACACACGTCAGCCTCTGACTAATTAATGAGTGCGCATCGGTTTGGTGGCAACGAGGAGACCAGTCAACGCTATTTGACTTGATTTACCAGCCGGGGGTCTCTGCTGGGTTTTTAGTTGAATAGTCGTACTCGTGGTTATCTAACTCCTTACGACAACTGAAGTCATCTAATCATTACTATAACTTATCAGTTGGTCATCGTAAGGTTCAGAAGACCAGTCGGTTAAGGAGAATGTAAGCATTTCTATTCCTATGGCAAGTTACTCGAGCGGAAGTGCTTATGATTATCTTATTGCACCACGTGTGTTTGACCGTGGATGTGTATCTTTCCGGAATATTTCAGTATGTTCTGTTTAAACCCATAAGCTACACTAGACACCGTTATCATAGCAGCCATAAACCTGACCCAAAGGTACTGTAGCTCGGGCCGCCGCTCACCTCAACAGTAAATTGGAATATCCTAAAAGAAAACGCTACTAAGAAAGTTGAAAATTATTTAAAAAAATTAAAAAAAACAAGCGGAAGAACTAGAAATCGAATGAATGAAAGTACGCCATTGACAGCGACACACCGTCATCTTTAACCACCAATTTGAGTGATCACGAGGACCCCAACAAGGTAGGCGGCACCTATCCACTTTGCTCAGTAGAGTAGTCAGG
>JTDE01007249.1:12292-35171 GCA_014338405.1 Paragonimus skrjabini miyazakii | reverse complement strand
CTTTTGGTGCGCGCGTCTCGTCTCCTTGACGTTCCTGTTTCGCATAGATTTTATACTTACAAGTAAAACTGCGATACCTACGCTAACACACTAACTTTGATGCTAGTGGTTTGTAGTAAATTTACATTCACAAGGTAATGTGGACCAGGGCGGTGGTACTGGCAAGGCAACTCTCACGCAGCGGGGAGTTTAGGATTTTGGGGGCGTCGAAGGTGATCTCACTACAGTACCTATTATGGATTTACCGGCAATTGTGTAGTTCGCCGGCATAGTGCTTCAAGGCCGAAACTAGTTGGAAATGATCATTTAGGCAACAAAAGAGATTCTTCAAATTCTTCATGAGTGGTGACGATGATGGTGAGGTGCACGAGGGTAAGGATGAGAGTATCGTTTGTGGTGATGTTGCTGACACGGACAGTGATTATGACTATGATAATGAAATTCCTTTCTTATACTTGTCTCTTTACACCTTTTACGCGAGACATTGTTGGAAAAGGTCTGGGCACTAGAAATCCCACATTGGACAGTTCTCGAGACATCCGATGCGTGAATACATCCAAGCCATTAACGCCGTACTGTCCAAGTATCGGTTGACTAGTTGACCATATCTGGGAGTCCCCTGACATCACTCAGCCCCAAAATTATATTCTCTTATTTTTCTGAAGGTTTCTGCAATAACTGAAGGCTACGTCATCTTTTCTTTCCTATATCATTTTCTGAACACTATATCACACAACCATGATTATCAGTTAGATACAACTTCAGAAACAACAGGGTTATGCGGTTTCACATTAGTTGGACTAAAATGTAAACCGTATGCGGATTATTCTCTTCGAAAAGTGTACGTTAAATTATATTGCGATGTGCAAATTTATTCTTTCCAGTTATAACTTTTGTCACCGGATTTCCACATTTGTCGGCCGGCGCGGTTGTAAGTTGTGTGCATTGCTTAAAACTCCGTGTGGGAGCAGAAGAATCAGACAATTTCCATCACTGTTATAATAAATATTGTTAGCATGGAGTCTCAGCATGTCAAAACAGGATCACCGGGTCCACCGAAGTGGATTATGTCGTAAGTGGTATGGCAAGCTGATTATCGATTTTGGGCATAATCAATAAAAAATATTCGGCTATTGCGAGAGAAATAATGCGTCTTGAAGGATGCGCTTGAAGGTCGTTCAGAAAACAAAACTGTTCCTTTGGCGCAAATCCTGGTTTTCCAATGATTTAAAAAATTTTAAAATCAGAATTTCAGGCATAGTACGTACAGTGCACCAACTGTAAATAAGCAGCGTCAATAGAGAAATTGCAATATATCGAATAAGTCCCAAAAGTAATGGTTTGGTGATGAAGAAAGTTTCCACAATTCTTGCGAAAATAACCCGTTATTGGCGTTAGATAATTGTTTCACGTCTTACAAATGCGATCATTGCACTTTTTGAGATGAAATACGTCATCCTATAAACTGAGATTGCCTCAATTTGCGGAGTTTTGAAGATATAATCGAAATGGAAATATACGACTTTAGAGTGTTGCATTGCATTTCAACAAGAACACTAACAAATTTGGTAATGGAACATGTATGACAATATTTCCAGCTTTCTCGTCTATACGATATGTATACTGTCTCTCCTTGTTTACAAGAGTTCAGATAGATACCGATCGACGAAACGTTGCTCTTAGAAATAGTTGTAAATGACGCTACCATATGGTTGTTTCCACCTTCGGTGTACATAGAACGGCGTAGGAAAATGGTATCACGTCCCACTCTATCATTGATAATCTTCAGAACTAGATTGATATCGCGTGGCGTTCATACGGAACAATATACAGAAACATGAATTCAAGCTGCCTGCCAGGTACTGGGAGGTATACCTTTCAGCCGGTCACATTATGATGCTTAGAACCCTAGTATCTATGGCGGTGTAGAACAAATATTCCAGTCTGCATGACAATTACCGGAATGAAACACGATGATTACCATGTACCCAAAACTCTTCAACTACAAGTTTTTCATCACTTCCCGCATGTGTCCGCTCTCCATGTTGCTCGAGGTAAGTCATTCGGGTGGAGCAGCTACTCTTGTGAACGCATTCTGCACTCTCAGGTGTTGCTCCCTTCTTGAGTGATTCGGGTTGAAGCGGGTACTAATGTGAACGCATAATACCGAAATACTGTGCTTAGACCAAAGGACAGTGCTCAAATTCCAGACAACTGAGTTTTACTGCAGGTGTTCCAGGTTTGTGTGAACACGCATCGTCACCAAGAATTGGGACGTAAGTCACCTCGGATCATGGGGCCTCCGGGTTCACCAAAGGGTATAACTATCTTACGTCATTTCTTATCTATCGTTTGGAAGACATTTTCGTTTGCCTTGAAGCACTTTATATCAATACCTCGATCCAATCGACAGCTACTTAACTCACACGTACAGGAGGTTCTGCAGAGCAAATGGAATCCCCGTATCTGTGTGGGACGACTGTTGTTCACTTTCTCGCATACGGACTGCCACTACCGTTAAGTTTTATCATCGGTAGGTTTTTAAATCTGTCACCTGCATATCTTCATCCATTAGATCACCACCTCAACTTTTCTCGAGTGCAATGAATTGTATAAACAGAAAATATTGAAGACATGTCCGAGTAAGCCGGTTGCAGTGTGTGTATTACACTTTCAGTCTATCGCCAATATAGGAACCCGTCTGTTCGCCAAGTACCACTTCATAATCATACTCGGAAATGGAAGCCCCGCAAACCAAGTCGTCAAACTGTTCCACATCATATATCACATATAGGAGTTGTATATAGTACAATATACTAGGAGTCATAAAATATCGCAGATTCTGATCTATTCAGAGAATAAACTCGCCAGCTTGGTCCCGCTGACCCGGCTCATAAAGAAGATCTGAGTAGGCAGTATACGCTGACACTAGTAGTTACTTCAACCTGATTCACTTAAGCTATGAATAACGTCTGGGTATGCAATGTTTGTTCGCACTAATTGCTGTGCCTCCCGATTAACTTAATCCATGAAGAACGTCTGAGAACGCAGTATGTGTTCACAATAGTAGCTGCTCCACCCGGATGACTTACCTTGAGCGACATGGAAAGCGAGCAGCTGAAAATTATTGGTAGGGAGTAAAATGTGTCGTTAAACAACGAACTTATGAGGGATCCGTAAATATCTAGCAATATTTCGGTGGTATCGTTCAAGAAGTTGAAAACCATCAGTTTCTGAGATAAAAATGTTCACGAGCGTTGAAAGATTTATTATTGGGTTTGTCCTCTATTTCGCGCGAAGATAGAAAATAATAATCGTGGGTGTTGTGATTGCACTTATGTGTTTTCGTGTAAAGTATTTGTTTATGTTCTATTAATAGTTAATCGTTCTATGTTGATAAATGATTAATTGTTTATAAATTTTATTGTAGGTGATGGATTATCTTCAGGGATTCAAAGATGTGTTCGAGGATCGAGAATTTTCTAGCTTACAAGAATTTTGAAGTTGTTTGGAGAAATATATGGAGGAATACAGTGTTTTGTACGTGCTTGTTTCAAGCAAAAAACGAGCAATGGACGCCTGAAGTATGATAATGTGAGTGTGAGTACTACTGAGGTTACGTGGTAGATGGCGTACAGTTGTACCAAGTACAAGTGGCGTAAGAGCCAAAGCCGCGGATTACGACGTGTATAGTGAGTTAACTTCACTTAATTTCACTTGCTCAGTTCTCGTGATACATGCTTTCAATCGCGCTTTAACGTCGCTAAGAGGAAAACGCTGCAGGTTGTTAGCTCTTTTAATTTAGAGCACATCCATGACCTAACTGCCTTGCTGTACGAGGCACACCCAACAAATCTCCGGCCCACTGCAAGTGAAGTGAGCGACTCTAGGCATTTGTTCGAGTACAATACTCCAACTGCGGAGTTAAAGCAGTATGCTGCGGGTGTTTATGGCAAGTATATAGCGACAATGGATATTTGCAACATCCGTCATCACTTAAAACCTTCGACAATAAGTAAGTTGGTTTGTGCACATCGATGTTGCAGAGAACCTACCACAAGTTCTCGATCACGTAGAGAAAAGCGGCGTATTGCGTGTCCTCAAAGACGATGGTAATAAATACATGCACATATGCTTCACGCAGAAGGAGCAAGTACAGTTGTTCAGACGTTTTCCCGATGTGGTCAACGTCAATGCCACGCATGGAACCAACCACCACAGGTAGGTCCTATATCAGTTCACATATACGGCTGTAGCTTGAAGCTATATCAATTTCCTGTCACAGACGGGATGGACCATGGAAGACTCGTTATGTATGGTTACGTTCGGAGTGAAAAGTACGCTTCCCTACGTCGTTTGTTTGAAATATTTCGTGATATGATGGGGACCATATGCCTGTGAGAACGTTTGTGATGGACAAAACGACGGCGAAAATGCGAGCAGCGCGAGTCGTGTTTGGGTGCGACATAATGCTATGTTATTTCCGTGTTCGAGATGCCGTGGGGAAGCACGTAAGTTGGTGTAGTTAACCCCGCAATCTTCATTCAGACAAATTCGGTTAGAAGTCGCTATTTGTTTCATCGTATGACAACTATAGATAACTTTGAAGAGTGAGTGAAAACATTTTTCCATTCGTGTTTAAGGTTCAACCAAGAAGTTGCGTTAATCAGACGCACGGACCCGAAGTTTATGAACTACCTAATGTGCAATTGGCTTTATATAAAATCTAAGTGGACCATTCATGCACAATCAGACGTTGTTCACTTCGGAAACCGAATAAACAACCATCTGGAGAATGCAAATGGCCGACTGAAGAAGCACACTCACCCACGGGATCATTTAGTCACGGCCATCAGTAGAGTTTGGTCCCACAGCGAGTGGCTAATGCGGGAGTTCGAGTTGCGGTGCACCTATGGTTGTGACCGCCGTGAGAGGTTGAGCGTCGATGTGTACATCAAGAATATACTGTCTTGAATGGCGACGTTTGCCAGACAGTTAGTGTTGAAGCATCTCTGAAATCGTGCTCCCCTACTGCATTGTGAACAACAACAAGAGGAGTTCAAGGGAACCGCACCTTATGTAATATCAATTTTTAGTTTCGAATGAGCCACGAGGGTGCACAGTATGCTGTGGACATAATAACACCCGAAATGAGAAAATCGGGTTTTTATCTCCCGAGCGCAACTGAACATCTTATTGTCAACAATATATTAAAACGACAGTAATTATGATCAAGTTTACTGACGACTAACAAACTTGATATCTTAGACTACATTGAAAATTGTGTTGTAAGTGAACGGCAAACGCTGTATTGAAAGCGCTCTAATGTAGCAGAAATGTAAGGTTCAACTTTAGTCTTCATAACCGGGGTGAACCAATACCAAGTTCCCGACAACGTTCTCTATAGGTGAGTGAGAAAATATATCCTATTAAGCTTTCGGTAAATGATCGTTGGAGATTTTCCGACACAAGCTTGAAAAATATGCGTAGACGGCAGTCAAGGAAGGTGCAGTACACAATTTTGGGTCGAGCACACATTTTATAAACAGCCAGCTTCGCATCCAGTAAGCCGGATGTCTTTTTGATACAGTCTACTATCCCTTTACTTTCCGTTATCTGAAAACACACGTGCTCAGAGAAGTGGAAGGCGTTTGAGTACCATATTGCTAGATCTTGAACGGAAGTGGCGGTGTCAATATTATGACAATCTGGTGAGACAGAACCATGAGGTATTCCACGACCTTAAGTGATAATGTTTGATTTATTCGATAACAACGTGATGAGCCATGTTTTGCACCACGACTACAATGATGTTGGGTCCTATCGTATATTTTGTGACGGAATACGAGATTGCCGGGCTGGCGGAATGTGTAAACGATTCTGATATTGTTAGCAGCCAGAAAGGGCTTGCCATGTTTATTAACATCGCATACGCCATTTATATACATGCGAAGAAGCAACCGTACCTGAACGCTTTCCTGAATCAACCCACCAGTCGCTGGTTCTGGTATTGAGTAGCGCTCTCCTGTGTTGACTATTTGGATTGTGCCTGTAGGGCATGACAAAGGCCAGCTACATAATGAGTCTTGTGTGCCAAAGGATGCTATTTTCACTTAGGGGCACTCATGGGATATACCATCGGAAGCTTTTTGCATATCTAACAGTAAGATAAGTGCCGCATTTTCTGCATTGGTGGACATCGATATATGACTGAAGAATTCCAATTGGTATGCCATACAAGGGCGCCTACTGAGGAGACCGTGCTGCAAAATGTTTATAAAGTTTTTTGACCCTACGATACCTGCAGCGGGCACTTTTATTATCCTTTCAAACATTTTTGAGCAGATTGATGTGCGGCTGGTAGGGCGATGTTTACCGACGTCTTGCCTTGGGCCACCCCCGTAGTGAAGCATAAGGACTGGCTTTTTCCATTAGAGAGGGAAGGTGCGGAATAAAAGGTATGGCGTGAACAAATTAGGCAAAATGATGGGTATACCCTCACCACCTCGCATGATAGCCACTGGTGGGATACCATCAGCTCCACGGTGAAATGCCAATGGATGAACTGTGAGCGGTTACACCTAACATCGATCAGAACATTATTTAGAACTTTGCTGGCTTCCGAAAGAACAGGACCAGGTAATGCAGTGTTTTCCTCACTAGACGAGCACATGCATTTTCAACTTCAAGTCCTCCAGGGAGTTGAGTGATTAGCTGAAAACATGTACAAAGTAGGCATTCGCATTATTAGCTTCTCTATTCGATCTACTTAAGCCATGAACGACGACAAAGTATGAAGTATGCGTTCACACTATTGGCTGTTTCATCCGATTAAGCTCTACAGTGAACAACATAGAAGATAAACACACGCGGGAAATGACAACAAAATTTTATTTGAAGCTTTTGAGGTACGTGCTAATTTTCATCTTCAATTCTGTTGAATGTCATATTAGCAATATTCTTCAGCACAGCAACAGATAATTGGCGTCTCAAACATCAACTAGTGACTCACTAAAAAATGTACCTTTCAGTTTTTGGCAGTCAGCGCGAATTAATCTGTTTCCATATAGTGCTTTGACTAAATGCCACGCGACCTCATTCGAGTTAAAAACGGGGCAGTATACTGTACATAACTGACGTCTGAAGACTGTCGGTGAAACAGTGCGACATAATACTAATTTTTGCATCGTGTTATATGAAACAGAGATGGAAACAGTCATGACATATTGTCATTTGCAACCATTTGTAGAAATAACAATTCGCCCACCAATATCTAACTGAAGAACTGCGCCGCGTGTAAACCGTAGACCGTGAATATCTCTGTTATCTTTCAGCTAAAAACATTTTTCCAGCTACTGAAATTGTTGAAATTCTGTGGCGCGTTGCAGTTCCTGAAATCTTAGAATTCTGCTGCCTGGGAATTTTTTTGTTTCAGTCGTCCGAAGACGTAAGCAAGGAATGTGCGGTAGTTCATTGACATAGAGATAAATGGATAAATAACAAGTTGCACTCTACCTTATTTGGAGAATTGATGGTGGAATACAATGGAAATCGATGTCATAGACGTGGAATAATAAGCCTTTATTTAAATTCGGGCGTAATTAGGCAGGAAAATGTTATTATACTTCCGACAATCGAACCGTTGATGAAACATAAGGACTGAGCTTTTTATAAAACTGCAAACGTAAGGTACGCCTATAAATTTATCTCAACGTAGGACAGTACACAAATACTCGACAGGTTAGTGGTACTTTGTTGGTTATATTCGCCATTCTTTGCTACCACCGTCGTGAACTTTTCCATGGAATCATTATGTAAACTGGAATTGAGACGAGGTGACCGGCTGAACTAACGACATCGAGAAACACTTCCCGATTAGAAGCTTACAACAGTTCAGCGCACTTGTCCTGGCTTAACAGCTACGTCGAACTCTACTCCATGTTTACACCCTTATAACTGATCCGTCCAATTGTTCTACCTCACGAACTAAGTAAAGCAGTACCCTCTGCTGAAACACACAGGCGGACGAGTGAATTTGCTGGGAACGAAGACGTGGGGATGATAACGTGAATTATGTATTTGGTGATTGCGGAACTAGGTACATACTACCTCCGCCTTTTTTCCAGCACATAATGTAGCCCTTGATTTTCACATGTTATGGGTGCCCTCCCGGATGATTGACATCGTATTTCAGATGAAGTCTTCTTCAGGGATTAGACAGACAGGCGTTAGAAGTATCCACCTATAATTAGCTAGTATTAAATCCACAATCCATCTTGGACCTGATGGTATCTCACCAGTCTCTATCAAGCAAGGGGGTGAGGATGTACCAATCCTCTTACTAAATTTATTCACGCCATCACTTTTATCCAGTGCCTTCCCTCCCAAGTGGAAAGTCAATCATAATGCCTCGCTACAAATATGCTCTAAGGCACGAAGCTAGTAACTATCCTCGAATGAGCCACACACCAATCTGCTCAAGAATGTCTGACAGTGTAGTAAAAGCGCCCAGCGTCGAATTCTTAAGGTCACAAAACTTTGTAAACCTTTCGCAGCACAGTTTCCTTAGTAAACGCGCTTGTATGACATGTCAATTGGAATTTTCAAACCATATATCGATATCTACCGATACAGGGAATGAGGTCATTATCATGCTCCTTGAAAAGCAAAAGTTATTTCATCGTGTGCCCCACAAGCCCCTGTTAATCAAAATAGCATCCCTTGGATTTCGTCATATATGGAAGGCCGAACCCAAACTGTTAAAATGAGAGATCACTGCTCAACGCCCAAATCCGTGACTAGTGGGGCGATTCAAGAAAGCGTGCTGGGACCACTGCTCTTCCTCATGTATATAAGTGACGTATGCAATGTTATTCAACATAGCAAACCTTTTCTGTTTGATGACGATATCAAAATCGTTTACACATTCCGCCAGCCCGGCAACCCCGCCTCGTGTCTACAAAATACACGGCACGACCTAGTATCATTGGAGTCGTGGTGCAAAACATGGCTCATCACGTCGTTATCGCACAAATCGAACATTATCACTTATGGCTGTCAAATACCAAATGGGTCTGTCTCATTAAACGGTCATAATATTGACACCGCCACTTTGGTGTGAAATCTAGCAATATGGTATTCAAACTCCCGCAATTTCTCTGAACAAGTACGCTTTCAGATAGCAAAAACTGGAAGAAAAATAGGCTGTATCTAAAGGACATTCGGTCTACCAGATGCGAGGCTGGCTACTTACAAAATATGTGCTCGACCTCAACTTCAGTATTGCACCTTCATTTACTGCCACTTACGCAAATCCGATAGGATTGTTTTGAAAAATCTCCAACGATGATTTGCCAAAAGCATAATAGGATATATTTTCTCACTCACCTATGGTGAACGTTGTCAAACACTTGGTATTGATCCACTCTGGTTACGAAGACTAAAGTTGAAACTCACACTTCTGTATAAACCGATACATTCGGACGCCATCACCACAGCGTTCGCCGTTCACCCACAACACAGCTCCTCATATGGTCTTAGGAATAAGGGTTCCGTTTTGTCAACCCTGTTAGCTCGCAAAAAGATACGAGCCAACTTCTTTATTGTAAAATATCCCTATATTTGGGATAGATTTCCGAATGAAACCAGAGCCAGTAACCGCATCCGGCGTTTTTGAAAGGGCCTGGACAGCTTCCTTATATCATCAAACATAATGTCAGTCTTCAAACTTTGTGTATTCTCTGATAATCTTTTTGAATGTGGTCCGGAGAACATTTAGCCGACGGCAGGATAAACGCATGTACCCGTCCCTACTTTCAGGCTCCCAACTGAAACAGCTTGCCTGAAACTGTTTACTGTGCATCCGCCAATTACTCATACCCCATCTCGCATTTGATTCATTACACACTCACGAAATCGCATCATTTTACTCACGTGCATCACTAATATATAGTTGTACTTAAAACAAAAAGAAAAAGAAATAAAGGATTATATCTTACATATGCACTTCTCCACATTTTATATATATCCCCATCCGTAAAAACATGTTCAACTGGGTAATCAATCAGACTTTACTTAATGGTAACTAGTATTGGCGGTTCAACTGGCCGGCATCCAAAACCTCTCCACAGAGAACTGTGAGGGAAAAAATTACTCCCTCGTTTACCCTATATCATCTAATTATGATACCAATTCACATCGTAAGTTGTCTCCCTGTCTTAAACTCTCCCCATTAACCATTAGTAACTGTTGCGTACTACGAAGTATGTATTCTACTTTAATCATTGACCCTATACAAAAAAATGATGTCAAAAATACATTATAAGCACACTGAAACCTCAATTCACATTGTGTGTTGTCTCCCCAGTCTCGAAACCCTCCTCAGTAACCACCTGGTAATCATTGTGCTATGGTACATAGATTCTAGCTTAAACATTGACCATATAAAACAAACTGACGTCAAAACATCGGACGGAGTTTTGATTATCACGTGATAATAAGTCAGACTGATCTAGAAGTAGCTGCTGGTTACCCAATTATCGCAGAATGTCATGACGATTATTTCCGAATATTATATACTTTATTGGAAAAACATAAAAGCATTGATATCGCGTGAAGTTTTTGTCAAAAAATATAACATTTACATTAATCTTCATATTACATGTGATTACTTCAATTTTCCCATTTAACACACGACATTGCGTTTTTCTTCCTATTCCCACGAGCATCCGTTGTGCAAAGAAAATTTTCGCGATGAATGGGCGCTACAAACCCTGTATTCACCAAGCAGTTCACGAAATTTTCAACCCTTCGACGTTTTCGAGCAATCACCGAGGTCCCGCGCTGCAGTCTGCTCAAGTCTTCGCCCGATTTTGAAAATTTCCGTCCTCCTTCACCGAAACTGAACTATTTCAACATTTTTCCGAATGAAGTTACGTCAAATAACGACGAAAGCCATCGAAAATTAATTTGCACTTATTTCCCCACGTGACCTTGAAATATTTGAAACGCCGTATTTACCTAACATTGTTAAAGGTAAATTTATGTAACAACTAATTTTTGGATTGAATCTGTAGAACAGACGAACTACCCTCTATCCTTTTGTGTAAATCGAACGTTGTAAACTACGACTACTTCCTCTCTGATTACGTCTTTTTTTTCAGCAGATCTCGTTTGTCTTGTTATATATCCATTTATTGCTTTGTACCGCATGAAATTATCTTATATGATCGCGCACATCCGAGCGTGTTTCTCACAAATGCGTCGAGCAATATGTATTATTAGGTAATTATCCGTTTCACGGGATTCGCCTTGAAGGTCGTTCAAAAGGCAAAACGGTCCTATTAGCGCGAATCCTCGATTTTTAAATAATTTATGAAATTTTTAAATCGGAATTTCAAGCAAAGTGCTTGTAGTACATCAATTGTAAATAAGCGGCGTTAATGGAAAAATTGGAATACATCGAATAGGTCCCAAAAGTATTAGCTTGGTGATGAAAATGTTTTCCACCATTTTTGCGAAAACAACCCGTTATTGACGTTAGCTCACAATTTAAAGTCGTATAAATGCGCTCATTGCCATTGCATTCTATCGCCAGTGTAGGAACCTGGCTGTTCGCCAAGTACCGCTTCATAGTCATACCCGGAAAGGAAAATCCCAGGAACCAACTCGTCTAACTGTTGTCCACCTTATATCACACAAGAGTTGGAGACATTATCAAACATTGCTGCTTTTGATCTATTCAGAAGATGATCTCGCGGACCTGGCCAATAAAAAGTGTCTTAGTATGCAGTATGCGTTCACGTTAGCAGCTGCTTCAACCTGATTCACATGAACTGTGATTCACGTCTCTCTGTGCAGTACTGGTTCACATTAGTAGCTGCTTGAACCTGATCAACTTGAGCTACGAAGAACGTCTGAGTGTGCAGTACAGGTTCACACTAATAGATGCTTCAACCTCATTCAATTAAGCTGTGAATAACGCCTGCGTATGTAGTATACGTTCACACCAGTCGCTGCTACACCCGATTGACTTAGACCACGAACAACGTCTCAGAATGCACTATGTGTTCCAAACAGTAACTGCTTCAACCTAATTCACTTGAGCTATGAATTACGTCTGAATACGCATACACACTAATAGATGCTTCAAACTCGTTTACATGGGCTATGAATACAGCCTCATAATGCAATATACGATCACACTAGAAGCTTCTCCACCCGATTGACTTAGACTATCAGCAACGTCTCAGAATACAGAATGGGTTCACATCTGTAGATGCTTCAACTTGAATCACTTAAGCTATGAAGAACGTTTGTGTGTGCGTTATAGGTTCACACTAATAGATGCTTAAACCTCATTCAATTAAGCTATGAATAACGCCTGCATATGTAGTATACGTTCACATCAGTAACTGCTCCATCCGATTGACTTAGTTTATGAACAGCCTCTGAGTATACAGTATATGTTCACACTAGTAGCTGCTCCTTCTGAACCACCTTTACCATGAACTATTTGGAGAACAAACACATGCGGGAAGTGATGAAAAATCTCTATTTGAAGCGCTTGGGGTACATGGTTATCATCATCTTTGATTCCATTGATTGCCATATTGATTAGACTTTTTCTGTACCGCAATAGATACTTGGCGTTCTAAACATCATAGTGTGACTGACTGACAGGTATACCTCTCAGTGATCGGCAGGCAGCTTGATTTCATCTGTTGCTGTACATTGTTCCGCACGAACGCCACGCGCCCTCAATCTAGTTAGAAACAATGCAGTAGGGTGAGTAGAATTTACTTCTGAAGATTCTAGATGATAGAATGGGACATGGTACCCTTTTCTTACGCCAAACCATATACACCGAAGATGGAAACAACCATATGATAGCGTCATTTCCAGCCATTTCTAAGAGCAACGTTTCATCAACCAGTATCTACCTGAAATCTTGCAAACAAAGAGGAATGATTTGGATATCGTATAGGAAATGAAGGTGGAAATGTTGTCATACATGTTTCACTATCAAATGTGTTTGTGTTCTTGTTGAAATGCAAAGCAAACACAGTATGGCCGTATATTTCCATTTCGACCATATCTGTGAAACGCCGCAAAATGAAGCACTCCCAGGTGTTAGGATGACGTATTTCATCTCGAAAATGACGCTGATCGCATTTATAATACTTGAAAAAGCGAGCTAACGTCAACAACGGGTTGTTTCGCGAAAATGATGGAAAACATTTTCATCACCAAGCTAAAACTTTTCGGACTTAATCGATGTATTCCAATGTTTCCATTAACGCCGCTTATTTACATTTTTTGCACTGTAAGTACTTTGCCTGAAATTCCGATTTTAAAATTTCATAAATTATTTAAAAATCGAGGATTCACGCCAATAGGACCGTTTTGCCTTTTGAACGACCTTCAAGGTGAATCCCGTGAAGCAGATAATTGCCTATTATTATTTTCACTATCTGTCCTCTGTTATTCTTAGACTGCGTTAACAACCGCTCAGGTGTTAGTAAATCTCCTGCTATGATATATACTGATGGCATAGAAATCTAGCGTGTTTAACACGGCGCAAAGGTTTCGGAACACCTCCACAGTGACCTGGATGTTTTGCATCCATGGTTCATGGAAGACTGATTGCTCCTCAGCGTGTCAAAGACTGTATAAGGCCGTCATCACATTATTAAAACTGATCGCATCCGTTCCGTTAGCTTAATCGTGTCCCACCAGGAACGTGGCCAAAGATACTGTTGTTACAACAGACCTCCCCCATGGTATTGACTTCAGACTTTTGATGAGGGAATCTAGTAACAGGCTAGCAAATGCTCAGCGAGTCTTTCGAGAGTTCCCCAATCGATGCCTCTTCACGCATCTATAACACACTGGTAAGACCACTTCTGGAAGTCATCATTCAGGCATATGCGCCGTACTTAATGAAAGAGGCATCTGTTCTGGCGCCCATCCAGAGTTAGGACATTAAGAGAGCTTAGGGTTTACTTTCCATGTCGTATGGTGATCGTCCGTCAAAAGTGGAGTTATCGTCCTTGGCCTGCAGATGTTTGAGGGGCAACCCGAAACTAATATATTAAATCATATGCCCTCCGAACCGCTTCCGGTAAAACTCTTCAACAGTCGCCACGACATTGAGTCTCAGAGGTCATAAGGCCAAAGTTTCTGTATGACTTCGTGGTTTTGCCAGTGATGAGAGTTTAGGCATCATCAGTCGCTGTATTCAAGAGGCGGCTAGATGGTTGGATTATCCCGAGATGGCCATCGGCAGTTTGGCACATACAGCCCCATTAACATTCATTGTTGTCGTTTTCTGCCTTTTGTTTTCCCTCTTCTCTATCGTGTTCAGTGACCTCTTCCGCACAGCCCTCCAGCTTATGGTTCTGTTGTTATGCAGCGAATCAGCGCAAACCCTCTAGATGATGTATTGCCGCTAGCTGATTCACCACTCGACGCAAAACACACATCTTCACCATTTGGCGGTTCAAGTAATCACAGCACACGGTGCACAATCTGACTGATAAACTGAGGTCAAACCTACTGTGAAACCACTAAACCCGTGCCACTGACGCATACCAGAAAATATCTTGAGTCTGGGATAGCCTACGAGCTCCGCACCACCAACTTCGCCTTAAACTATTGAAACCAGTGATATGTGTTCACTGTTTCGACTGCTTACCGTCGTAGATTATCAGCAAGGTAGCGGATTTAACAGTGCGAATACGGACGTCAGAAAAGAAAATGGAAGGGCTGTAACTGCGCACATGGACGAAAACGCATGAGAATGCGTCCGAGTAATTGGAAGAAAAACGGATGGTTAAAGATTAAATTAGGCTGAGTATACCATACTTAACATGCCACAGTTAAAGCAGGAATATTTGTTGAGGTCCAACAAAATACATGTACGTAATAATCTTGTTTACCTGGTGTACGGACTTGCTATCCAAGTATGTGATTCAAACTTAATAAAGAAATAAAAGTTGATCGCAATTACTGTTACGACACACACTGTTTTAAATAAGTCTTACTCTGCGTTACCCACCGTAACTGCCCATGATATCTGTCTTATGGTGTTCAAGGTCCCCTAAAACCGCCGTGCAACTCACAGATGGCAAAGGATCCAGTAAAGGCTAAACGAAACAATTTTACTTGCGAAAAATAGTTGACAGCGAACAGCAGGGTCCTTCCCTTCGCCGAACGTAGGCCAATGGGTTTGATGGGTTTTAAGCGGAAGTAGGAAGCTGGAGCTTTTGAGGATTCCGTATCTCGATGCGTAGAAGCTTGAGAAGTTTGAGCGCAAAATAAATGTAAACTCAAAAGAGCTTAGACAAAACGCCGGCATTGATGATCCCACAACGCAAAGTAATCGCGACTGTGACAGCGACGCGTAAGAATAAAACAATAAAGTGAACCGGTGTGGCAATAATATTTACTTATTGTTGGTTATGTTAGAATTCCTACTGCCATTTACGTTCATTTTGCTGTGTACTTTTGTATGTTTTCGAACGCCCTCCTGGAAGAATATGGATAAGGACACGCACGCCGCGGGCACGAACTCACGATTCACGTCACGCGCCCGGCTCCCCTTCCACTGTATTATTGTTTCGTCCTGTCATTCGGTTGCTCACAAGTCGACAATGTGTGTCGACAATATACTTCCGCTATTTTCGACCGGTCATTTTCCCCTATGGGCACAACTCCTTTTTCCACCAGTATTTACGCTTCTTCTTGTCAAGCGGCCAATCAGGTGTAATCGTAGAGGGAAAGGGTCGTGTCCACAGCGAATGCGTTTTTCACGCCGTTTCTTCCAGTCAATCGCACACAGAGGTTGTACGGACCAAACGCAGTTCAGTAAAACGCACGCCTAGATAAGCTGTTCTTGCCAGTATCTCTCCCGGTTATAAACCTGCCACATAGCCTCTTCCAACCTATATCCCCCCACGCTCCCTGTAACCCCGAAACTTAACCAACCGTTAGAATATGGCTTTTCTCCACGTCATTGAAGGGAAAACAACCGGTATAATTCAAACGAGCAACATGTCTTAATGGCAACCATTTACACAACATTTACAATCTGTATGTTCTCCTGTATAAGTAGGAAAACCGTAATGTTACCGCTTACAAACCTGACTGACGTCCTCACTTTCTCCAACGCACGGGTTTTGTGTATATGGTTCGTCCCTTGCGCAATATAACCACCCTTTACAATGTTCATTAAACATGCTGTCAGAGGTGGTTGCGCATTCCGTTCTCTCGTGTACTTGCTTTAAGTACGTACCGAATTAAGGCCATATGGTAGGTCTTATCTAGTAAAAAGGCTTTAAATTGTGTTTGTTTGAATGTGAACGTCTGATGTGCACCAGAATAGGTTATTTTTGCGGCTACCGCCCTGGTCCTTAGTCGTTTCAGCATATTCCCAAGTAGGGCTGCAGCACTGGAGATGTTGATACCCCACAAATAATCAGCCTATAAGCAGAAAGTTATCCGGTCAGTAATCTTCACACTCACCGTTGTGGAATGGAACTTGGAATCTAACACTTTCGTATCAATTTCTGTAATTGTGTTACTGGTGTCACAGGTGAAGGCAGAGAAGGTGTATGTTTGTTTGCCAGTCGCGTGATTCCGGCTGTCAGCCGTTCCACGGTTGCACGTAACGCATTCATCTGCACTCTGATGCAATTGGATAGCTCTGAGGGTGTGCATGAGATGCAAAATACACTTTCTCACTATTCAAAGGTGAACTCAACTGTTTTAAATCAGTCTTAGCGACCGTTTATTCTAAGCCACTTCTTGCAAGTAATAGAAAACGAAATATTGTTTTCTCACTGTTGTTGTTTTGGATTATAGCTTGTGCACCGTGTGTTACGTTGCCGATGGATATTCGGTGTACCGTGCTGCATAACGGGACGGAATGCTTGACAGCGATAGGCTCTAACTTTCTCTTTCTTGTACTGAAATCATCGCTGTAATCGTCTGCAAAACGTGTTGTTTGCTGGTAAAATGTTACCCAGCTAGAAGGACGAACTCCCATCCGATGTCATTGGGGTAAACCCATGTTCATTATATCGTCATTTGAAGGTAAATTACCGTCAGTATGCCGGATCTCTAATTCCTCTAGCATGTTCGACGTCAGCTGCAATTAAATTTTGGTAGGTTTGATATAAAGTAATTTCAGTTACTTGTGGTAACCATTATGCCAACTGGTAACTTCGGGTCGTCGGATTTTGTCTGCAAGTGGTTCCGTACATATCTGTAGTACGCACTTCCACGCAGTCGCGGAATGACCGCTGTTCTTTGCGCAGCATTAAACCAGCTGCTGATGATGACAGCAACATCCTCGTTGTCATCAGCCTCATGTTTAACTACACAGTGACACTTTCTTCTGTCTATATCTGAAAATGAATAGTATTTCGTCAGTTGTTGTTAACGCTGTTCAGGCTAGTGAAAAGAATACACGAACTCGTTTCATTGGTTCATGGTTATTAATGTTTTGTCGAACTTATGTAAAAGTGGAATAACCAGTGAACTGGATGACGATGAAAATACAAAACATTTGCATAGTACACCAGAAAAAAGCACGCGATAAAATTGATCGCTGACGTCGTTTATGTTAAATATGTACAACATAGAAGACGCCATACCATGCAACCAGAAGTCAGCAAAAGTTTAGAAAGGCTTACAATACTGGACAGGTAGATTTGGGTCAATATTGTCAATGTCAGCAATGACGTGGGACAGGTTGTGTGCAATGATAGCATTATTGGGACCGGTACTTGAAATAAATGAAGTGATAAAGCACAGTTACCGTCTATTGTATTTCTTGCTGTGGGCTTCCAGATGCAACAACCGGTCGGTCTCAACCACATTCGCCATTGTAAACTCTTCTTTCCACCTGTGGTACAACTGGGGAACAGGATTGCAGGAAGAATGTAACATGTCTTACATGGTAAATGTACGACCGAAGGGGAAGGTGGAAAACTTGTCGAGTTCGCCCTGAAGTTCTACGTCGTCTGCCATATGCACTAGCGAATGGACTTTGTATGTCATTTCCCCTGCCCTATATAAATGGAAAAATTCGCACAGGAACATGCGCAGGCAAGAATTTCCGTACTCAAGCAAAGATCCGCTGAAAACGAGGTGAACAAAAGCATAAATCCCTATGGATTAGTCCAAAAAATTGGAGCGATTCTCCTGAGGTATGGTGTAGTGACCAGCGATCGTGTGGCTTCTCTAAGGATCCCGGCCGCGACCGTATTTTCCTGCTTGTTTGTTCTGTACGCATGATCCTATGTACGCCTGCTATAGGAGGCCTGATATCAACTCAGTGCCACTTTCTTCAGTCGTGCAAATAATTGCACGCAGCGGATGTTTGCTCTTTTCCTAACGATTCATCTATTATTTCATTCTTCAAGGTCGTTTAACCCGAACCTTTTCGAGCGTTGTTTAATGCACTCGAAGGTTCCACGTCCTTTTCGCCTGGCGCGCTTTAGGGTGCCGCCGAGTGGGCTGTGGCCCATCTCGCGCTTCTTTTCTTTCTCCTCTTGGTTGCTGCCGTTGGTCCCAGACTAGGCTAGAGCTAACCACTTGTCATATTTCCAAACATTGCTGGAAATATACGGTTTGTTTCCAAACCCTGCTGTGTTCTCTAGTCCAGTGCCTGTTGGGACCACGTTCCGATTGCTCTTCAGGAAAGGCGTTTTAAATTGTTAGTGGACAAAGGTCTAGCGCATGCCAACTTGTCCACTACAATGGTTTCCGTCAGCATTCATGGCTCAATGTACGGTAAAGACCGTCTAAATCCACAAGCTTTCCAGTTTTTAAATTCCGATCGTCCTCTACAAACCCTTGGAAAATCGTCTTTAAGTAGACGAGAGCAGGCAGTTATGCTCAAGTCGACGTGTTCAGCGGTGTTTATCTTCAAACATATGCCTTTGTTGTTAGGAGATTTCAGCCGTAATGACACCAGCCATCGTACTACACCAAAGCAAACAGAGTGCATGTGGTCGTAAGGAAAATGATGTATCCAACTGTAAGGCCTCAAACAGAGATTGTCTATGCTTTCTAGCACACCGGAATGATCCGTCTGTACGACTTAGGCAGTTTGTTAAAGGATAAGTAACCTTGTGATCAAGGTAGATATCTTTATGCGTGCAGCGACCACAACTGGCGTATCCGGTGTGCTCTGGCTACAGTTTTACCAAAGCCCTAGCTGGCGAGTCACAAATAAGGTTGCCGATAACGAACTTCTTTTTAGACCGCACGCAGTCCAGCGACCAAATCGGACAGATATTTGTTCATATTCGAAGGTTTGCTTTGACCAGCGGTAACGCCAACCATGAAGGTGACGATGCAACGGGCTTAACTAATCTACAAATTTTAGACCATATTTGCAACTTTGACGACTTGAAAGGTATAACGCCATCAATGTGCAGCTGGATGGCTAGTTCGTTGGCACTCATCAGTAATGCATCGTGCGGCAAGCGTGACTGGGCAATTTGTATGCAGAAATGAGCATGGGTCCCATGGGGTATAAAGTTTGAGAGGCAATCACGTGATGTGTCCAAAAAAGAACGGACGTCAGTCGACATAGACCACGCCTAAGGATTTATTATTCGCAAAAACGCTGTAGCTGCTCTCTTGGGAATCTGATACTGTGATACCCATTCTTCCAAACCATCTATCACGTTGGACATTGTTTCACAGTCCCCTGAGTCGCATGCGATTGAGAAACCACCAGCACCCGTTTCGTTGTAAACAGCGTCATGTAAACGAGAAATAACAATTGGAAAACCGCTTACTCTTCGTCGGCATTATTTTAAGGACACAACATTCAAACTTATCACTGAAATCAACCTTTAGCACGCACCGTAGTTTCCAGCGGTTGACAGTCCCGTTCGATAGCAACTGTATTGAATTTTTATGTGTTCTTCGACTTTCAAACATTCTCAAGTAGCTGTAATGAGCAACAGGACAGTACACGTGAGTTACAATTACACACAAAAACAATTAAAAAGAGAACCTTTTTTAAAAGTCTAATTGCCCTCACCGAGCGCATACAATGCGCACTAATTAGTACGCACTGAGCAAACTTAAGTTAACTTGAACAAACTCAAGTTTGCCCAATAAGACACAAACAACCTGCTTCATAAGCACTTTCGAAGATGAAAGCACCTCGCATATTTAGTTTAGAAACAATTTTGTAGAGAGTTACATTCCTGCCCGACAAAACACGCCCTAAAAAGGGCCAACGTACAACCAGCAACTCACCTTGATAATGAAAGTCTCAGGGCTTGTCAACAACCGGTGCACGTATCGATCAAAAGCAGTTCGTGTCGATAGCTTTACCAACTTACGAATCAAAACGTCATTAGACTGCGTCCACAACTACGCCATACGACCCAACATATCCATCCAATCGTCAACACCACATGTATTGATCAGTCCCCTCCACCCTGTATCACCGGGCCTTGCACGGTTAAATTGTAGAAACTTGACTGGACAGCTCCGTGGCATCGAGCAGAAGCCGTGCGTAGGTTGCAGCATTCAGCCAATCACAACTCATCGGCGGGCTGACCCCAATTTGACCCTTTATTGCGCAAAATTTTCTATTGATTGTATTCATAGGGTTGTTTCACCCTATTTTTCGCAACTTAAGTTGTGAACATCAGAATCAACGCAAGTTCGAAACTGCAAAATCTTACAAGTGATAGCTTATGTTGCTCACCGTAGTACACGTTTCTACAAAGTATCTCAAATCTTTGTGCAAATAGCCCCCTCTTTTAAAACAAGACCGTGTGCTAAACGGACTAATTGCTAGAATGAATCTTTTTTCGTGGTTCAAATGGTGCACCCAATTCTAATTACAGGTTTATCTTCACTGGCCACGTGACTCGTGCTGCTGAGATGCAAAACATTCGGAACGTTTACTCTCGCGCGCGATTCGGATTTCAAGATGTGTTGCTGTTTTTGGTTTTTGGTCCTGTAAAAGTATAGTAGTTAACTATAGACTAACCGTATAGTACACTGCCAGTTCCTGTGGCATATCATTAGGTACTGCCGTAGATTGCCTGATACCTCCTGGCTACAGCGACTCGCCTTTGTTGCAAAATGGTCAAACGATCCACTTGCAGCCTGTGCACCATGTTTGTTCGCGTAAAGGATCATGCGCTGCAGTGCTTTGGCTGTGATATTTGGTTTCATATTTCTTGCCCCGGTGTTTCTCCAGTGCTGTACCACGCACTCTGTGCAGCCAGCCTAGACTGCATTCAGCTTAACTGCGATAGCTGTCGTTCCTGTGGGAAACTACTTGCCGTCAAGCAGGCCCCAATGGTACCGCGATAACGGCAGCTGGCTAATCAGCTTGTAATAGATCCATAATTCATAACATCGTCGTCAACGCCAGCGAGTCCCACCCTATTCAGAATGTGAAAACACCAAATGAACGCAGGCAACGCGATCAAAAAAGACAGTCTGCGTCACTGCTGGCCGGTACCCAGGAACCGTCACGCTCAGTTGGTACTGGCATGCCTGTCGCAAAAATCAAACATTCTGCTGCCCGGTCAGACTCCGTTATAGTGCAGAGCCACCCGGAGTGCTTCGACTCTTCTGTCCAACTTCACGGCGAGCATGATCGCGAACTTTAGCCCGCCCTCTGTGTTCAAATGCTAATCATATCTCGATGTCCTACCTCCATCACCCGTCTTGCAAGGAAACCCGACTTACCGTATGTCAACAAACCAAGGCTGACACGGGTTTCCCCTACAAGTTCATCGGAAACTGAGGAGGTTCTCCTAGCAGCCTTTAAACTGAGCTCCCACGAAGGCACCTCAATTTTTACTGACATACCTTGGACCGAGCGACAACGGAGACATCAAGGACCGAAAAGTACGGTGGTGGTTGATCGTTCCCGCAACGTAATCATCAGAAATGTGCCTGACATATGTAAGGACAACACTGCGCACGATGTCAATCAATGGAAATGTCTTGCGTCCACACTAAGGCTAGAAAATGTGTTTCTGCAAAATATAATGCGCACCCCGCGCTCTAGTTTGACCGCAGGTGATTCCCTACCACGGCTCTTGAAAATTAACGTGAGTGCCCCTGAGAAAGCTGCATACATACTAGAACATTTTTGCCACGAGCGCCATCGAATCCCAGGAAGCATAACCTTCCACCCCGATCGTTCCAAAGATGAATGCGAGAAGTTACGAGCTGCGCGGTTAGTCAGTCCATTAGTTGACCTGAAAGCTCAAAAACTTCCGCCAGCCGGTTCAGTCCGAGCCTGCGATAACCCTGCCGATGTGCTCAGAATCCTCCGGAAAGTCCAGTTCACTACTGGCTCCGGCAACATGTACTCATTCATGGCAAATTATGTTAAATGTGCTTATAACAACGCCAAAGTCGAATAAGCAAACTTGGTGAAATCCGTGCACTTTGCCTCACGAATGACCACTTTATCGTCGGAATGACTGAATCATGGCTCTCACCAAACCATCTTAATTCAGAGCTCGATATAACAGACATGCTGCTCTTTCGGAATGATAGAACAATGGGCAGAGGAGATGGTGTTGCCCTTTACATCCGCAACTCCCTCCTGGCAACCCCCCTGTCTCACCCAATACTCACTGCTGTTCCGGAACCTGTCTGGTGCACCATTGCATTATCCAACTCTGATAGATTGTTAGCTGGTGTAGTATATCGGCCTCCCTGCTCTTGCTCTGATCGCAATGCGGCAATCCTGTCCGGACTCACCTGTATCCCCTCCCTAGGATACTCACATATTTTAATAGTGTGAGACTTTAACCCGCCACAAATTGACTTCCAATCCTACTAGAACAAAGTCCCCACTGGTGCAATGCCTGCG
>JTDE01007248.1:19764-30260 GCA_014338405.1 Paragonimus skrjabini miyazakii | reverse complement strand
TTGGCGCCACTTTTGTCTTCGATTGTGTAAGTCGTGTGCATGTCTTACTGGGCCTTTGGCTCACGCTTGTTTCTATTGTCTCCTTTCACAGGACTATCGTTGGAACCCTCACTTCAGAAGAACGCTGTCCCCCGGTGTCTCCACGTTGCTCAAAGTTGGTTTACGATTGTGACTGGTACACGAAGCCAGAACGTCTGGCTTGCCTGTTACAGGTAGCAGCCTGAGGAAGGTCAAGTACTATCAGACATTGATCGTGCGGTGGGTGTACAGTCCTAGATCTTGGTTGATCTTCCCCCTTCTGAATACCTGCGTGGGGTCTGTATGACCACTCTGGAAATATATTTAACCTCTATGATTCCGAATCAGAGTCCAAACATCCTCGAATCCAATCGGTTTTTCTTGGTCAGTGTCAAGTGGATGTCTGATGATCTGAAAGGAAGTCACTGAAAACATGGGGTTGCACCGTTCTTGGGGACTACAGTCCAGTTTTCTAGGACGAAACGGTTTCAGCCAGGAATTGTCCAGTCTCTTGCACCATTGAGCTTCCGAGGTCACTCCGTACAGCAACGATAACAAGAAAAGATCTTCCGCTTCTATGAGTTATCTTTAAGGCCACCAGACAAAAGCTGAGGAGTTTAAGTTACCAGTACCTCAAGAACACAAGTTCACGGCGTAATAATTCAGAGTTATCACCGATACCCACAAGTTTATCCTCCCGTTGACATGAAGCGAAACAATGGTTAAGTGTAAGACCAGTGTGGGTTTGATTCAAAGAATCTATACTCTCAGATACTAGAACTAGCTTTGTAAATAAATAAAAACAATCAGTTAGATTTAAAAAAGAGATGGCAATAATGGGAAGTAGTGTTGAAAAGTTGATTAACGTAAATATATAAGAAGGAAAGTATCAGAAAATCTCACTCAAACTAAACTCCCACAATAGGACCGGCAAGAAGGACGGCCGGTACTCATCTAGCTATCTTTTGTGCTCTGTCACAATATCAGAAGATACTACACATTGTAGAAGCATGTTCTAACAGCTGGTGAGTCGACATACGAGGGAGTTAGCCCTAATCGACGTAGCAACCCTCTTCTTTTTCTACTTGAGACTGTTGCCTCGGAAGTGTGAGTTTGTATGCAAGATGAACAGAGATTTCGCCCCGAATTCTTTTATTCCATTAAGTATCTTGGAGGCTTCTATCAGGTCTCCTCTAACCTTCCTTTGTGCAAGAGAAACCATATCGTTTTCTTAGTGTGTCTTCATACGAGTTATTTCTCATTCCCTCTAGCAACCCTATACAACTCCTCTGAACTTTCTCAAATAACTTCGCGTCTATTACCATGTGCGGGCTCCAAGCCTACACGCAGTATTCCAGATATGGCCTCACATGAGCTTTAAAGAACGGCAACAACATCTCCGGTCTCCTTGACGCTCTACTTCCTTTTTGCGCCGCCTCTGAACACTTTGAAAACTTTGAAGTTCCCTACTGTGCGCACTGCAAGTCATTGGTTGTTTCCACCCTCCTCATCTGCCTTTCTACACCCTCCTGCCAAAAACCTGACTAACTCTAGCTGGCCCCCAGCACTCAACCGATTACACTTGCCTACATTCAAGGATAGGTGTCATTCATTTAACCACTTCTGGACAGTTTTCCAGTCCTCCTGCATACTTGTGATTTCAGGATTTCCTACAATCATCACCTTCAATGACGAGGCAGGGACACTTCAGGTTTTTGGTGAAATCACTGATAACCGTTCAAAATTGTAGTAGTCCAAGCACTGACCCCTGAGGTACCCCACTAACAACTGCACCTTCTGTCGACCTATCCATGCTATCTCCGCATGGAAGATGCGGTTCCTCAACAAGTCCTGCAGCCATCCTCACAACCTTGAAGGAAGACCGAAAGTCCTTAATTTCAGGATTAAGTATCGGTGGTTCACTTAACAGAATGCCTTCCTTAAGTCCAAGTAATAAGCCTCAACTCTCTCCTCCTATCCAACCTCTTCGTGATCTCGTCGAGAAACTAAACCAGGTTGGTGGAACATGATCTATGCCTCGCCAATCCATGTTAGTATGCAGATGGAAGACTATTTTCAGTAAGGTGTCTCACACTCCCATCTTTAATAATTATTTTCAGTAGTTTCAGGACAACTGATGTGAGACGTACTGGTCGATGGTTGCCCGCCTCGTGTTTCTTACCCCTTTTATGGATTGATACCAATCCTGTTCTCCTTCAGTCACCTGGGATGGTGATTTTCTGTTAGATAAGACTAAACAATATAGTAAGAAGCTACTGTAAAACATAACTGAAAGATCGTAGTATCTTCGAACGGATGCAGTCCGGCCCCGTCGCTTTATTCACGTCTAGTTTATCTAATCTATCCTTAACATCTTCCTCTCCTATTTCAGCTTCCACCATCGTTGGTCCTTTTGCAGTTCCTGCCGTGTTAGTTCCACAGTCCGGAATATGTACCGCCGCAAAAATTGGCGGAAACCTTTCGCTCTTTGTAGTGGTGGTTCAATAACATTGCTTTCAATATCAACTGTGCTACTCAGTCCTCTCCTAGTGGTACGTTTGGCCTGGGCACAGCTAAGGAGGACTTTGAGGTTCTTATGACGGTTGTTTGCCAGATTCACTTCAAGCTTTTTCGTGCGCTCATTTTTTACTTTAGAATATTTCTTTCTAGCCGCCTTATGCTGACAAAACTCGATGTACCCCCCAGATTGTTTGAATACAGCCCAGACTTTCCTGTTAGGTCTCACTGCCTTTTTGACCCTACTGTTCCACCACAGAGGCTTGCCTTTATGTCGACTGCGTGTTACTGGTGCATGCGTGTCAGTTAGTTGCAAACGATAGTTTTTTTTAGTATGGCTCAAGCTTTGTTGACGTCGTTGGTACCATGGCAATCTATCCCACTTAACTTTTTCACATCCGACCTTGGTCGTTGTATATTCATGCTTCTAACGGATCTACGATATTTGACGGGGTGGTGGTGGCGTAGACATACCTAAACTGCAGACGTAGGATTCCATGCTCACTCTTGCCAGAAGGTGTTCCGACCTTCGAGTCCAAGACTTCCTTAGGATTTCTTGTTATAAGAAAGTCTAAAACTGTAGCACTTTTACCATCGCTCAAACTAGTGACTTCCTTGACGTGTTGAATTAATGCCTTCTTGTTTAGGAGGTTTAACAATGCCTCACCAAACGTACCATTGGCAGCATGTATCAGCCTCCAATCCAATTCTGGGGCGTTGGAGTCTCCTATAAAATGGAGTAGCTGTGACGTGCTCGCTTGCCTTCCAACAACACTGAGTGGTTGCTCATCCTGCTGTCGAGGAGAAGAGGGGCTTATGTAAACGCAAAGGGGCCACAGCGTTCTTTTGCTATCTGCCATGGAACAACTCGATAATTGAATGCTTCCCACATATAACTCCTCTTCTTGACGCTGCTCATAATGCTGCGCTATTAACAACAGAACACTCCCATCCATTTTCCCACCCTTTCTATCTACCTTGCGGATCAAATATCCTGAAGAGCAAATATTATCGATGGATATATTCCCGTGTTACCAGGCTTTAGTTGCCACAACTACACCCTTCCCTACTAGTTCCTCTAAGAGCTCACTCAATTCGTTCCCCAGACTATCAGCAGTTGTGTACGGTACCCCCAGGGATTTCCCACAATCACCCCTTGTTTCAATATCCTTGACTCGAGGGGTGGCCCGTGGCTCATGAATTACGCCTGGGTACTCTCCCCGTTTTTGCAGGAGGCTGTCCACTGTTTCCTAGCTGAACGATCCATAATCTTTATGTTGGGAAGCCTTTACAATAGGATCTTATACATAGTTGTGTCCAAAACTTGCAGTTGAACAACAAAACCATAGCCAACACATGGTATCATTATAGACACTCCTGGAAGTGATAACTAAACCATCCTGGTGCACTCTTACTTGATAGTTAATGATTACCAATTGTGTATAGTCATCAACCATTATGTAATAGCTGTGCACGTTGAAACTGTTTCTAAACTATATATATAACTTAACCTGTTCGCCCCATATGATTGCATATAAATATGTGTCTCCTCCTACCCTGATAGACCACCTGGAAATCTTCCAGTGTTGCTAAACATATTTTTCCGTTTACATATCGGCCGCGTGTACTAAATCGACACGGAATTCGGCTGTAGTCATACATTAGGAAAAGCTGTGAATCGGTCTCTTTTCGCGTTATACGATAACAGTTGTTTGCTAGAGATATGCATTTCAATAACTAACACAAAATTATAAATTTTATATAAAATGTTTGGTCAGAAAATATAATATTCCGTTATTCGTCATACTCTACATGGTCATTTTACGGTAAGCCCGTTTATCACGTAATTTCGCTTTTCATTAATGATTCCGTTATTAAATCTAACGCAAGACAACTTTCCACAACGTCCGAACAATCAAACTCCCGTACTGGTTGGACAATTCGCGAGGTCTACGAAATTCCGTAGATTTAGAGAAAATAGCGAAGTCCAGTCCAGAAGTTAGTCCAGTTCTCCAAAACAATTTGGGCCCGCCTATCTTCCTTCATCCTGAAAAAATTCCCACATGTTTATCCGGAACCGTCTACAACAAATAATGGTTAAATTCCTCGACTGTTCATTTTCTCCATCTTCAAAAACCCTTTTTCTGGCCTGGCCTTGACCATAAGGCCAATGTTAAACTTGTGAAGCGAGAATTGATGTAACTACTCAGCATTTTTTCATCAACCATTGATGATTCTGAGAAATATCCTTTCAGAAGCAAGTAAGTCAACTGTTTCTTCATAAACTGGAATTTTCCCTTCTATTATGTCCGTTTTGTTACGTTATTTTCATAATTGGTGTATTGTACAATTAACAATTATGTGTACGGTATGCGTTTCACGTTACAATGTGCACACTCATCACGCCCCTCTGAGCGTGTTTCTCACAGATGAGCTGAGAAGTATACCATTATTAATATTATTATTATTATTACTATTATTATTATTATTAAATCTTCCGTTTGCCTCCTCCTCCTCATGTTCCACGTGTAGGCGTGTTAGCCGTAGTCGTGGTCCCAAATTTCTAATGCAAGTTGGCTTAAGCAGTGAGCAACGCAAAAGTTTTAAGCGTGTATTCACACTAGTAACTATTCTATCCAGTTGATTTGAGCTACGGTCAACGCTGATAAGTGGAACAAGGGAGAAATCAGAATAAACTCGTATTTGGACCGTTCATATTAAGTTATAGTGATCTCCTTCAATTCTGACACCCGTCAGTAAATTCTGCAGCCGGCGAAAACGTAGACCAACATTTATCAGAATCATAAGTGTCCATGATAGGAAGATAGAAGAGTTGTAGCTGAAATGGTAGGAATAGGAATCAGTGTTTTTGCCGGGTAAACATCGAACATCAAATTTGGTCAACAACTGTCGGATAAGTGAGCATTGACTCGCGTGCGCATGGCAAGTTACATACTCATGTTGTCAATGGTGGAGTGGGACTTGTGACCCATGTTTACACCATACCGTAGGTAGAAACAACCGCGTGATAACGTTAAGTGCAATCACTATAAGGAAGGACATTTCCTCAACCGTTTTCTACCGGGAATGCTATCACGGAAACAGGCTAAACATATAATTCAGATGCACAATTAACCAACAGATACGGCGGCATAAGGAATTAATGTGATATATTGTACACAGTGCGACGCAAACGCAACGTGGTGGAAAATTACAAATTCTATCGTATCTCTAAAACCACGCGGGATTGACCGAGTTCTGCAAGATAGGAATATATATTCCACCAAAAACATTCCGATGGAAGCACTTTCAAAACGTAAAATCGATTAGGAAAGGCAACAGGATGCTTTTGCCGGACAAAAGGCACAAAGGTGCAACTGTGAACAATTTTTAGGTATGGGTGACTATTTTACTTGATGACGTCTTAATATTTCATGAAGAATTTGAAAAATTTCTTTTCGCGCCTAATTGGCCGTTTCTAACTCGTTTCGGCCTTGAAGCACCAAACCGGCGAAATACATTATTGCCGGATGATGTGCCGGCAGTCACGGTTAATTGATGACCGATCGGAATTCTTGTTGTTTTACAGTACCTTTTCTGACCCTTTCATTCAATGCGCGGATGATAATAGTGTTGTGAGTACATACACAGTTTCACTGTGTATGCTTTGGCTCATACCCAACAGTATTAGCACTCACAGGCAGTCGCTAGAATTACATACAAATCTGTAAGTGTAACCGCCTTCTGTCTGGATAAACTCTCTAGCCTACCTGACGTGGTCGAACCTGGAAGGACCGAAGGCTAAGTCATTATAACCTTAGGGTTCAAGACAGCGCATAAGCCTGACTGCCAAGCCGTTGTTACAGAATAAGTCAGGATTGCAAGACTTGCGCACACAGATCTTATCTCGCCCAAGCGAACAGGTTCGCATCGCTACAAACTGGATGACGCCGGATCATCTGAACTAAAGCGGTCCATAATCCTGGCTTATTCTGTCCCTAATTTGGATTTAGTACTGCTGGGATAGCCAAGTCGTCAACTATGTTCTTACGGGACACCAGCAAAATGTGCCTCCACGTTTGGATGTGGTTATAGGTGTATGCTTGCCTTGTGGTTTGGACAGTTTACTAGGTCACTATTATATTAGATTACCCGGTGAAATTGTAGGCCGTCAGCCGGGGAAGTACTGATTTAGGAAATTGATTTCTTAGAGAAATGGTAATCAGTTTCGACAACCGCAGTGTTAACAGACTACTCACAGTTTAGGTAGACAAACGTTCATGTGTTAGAGGGAACGGACTCAGAGTGGTGAGGCTGAGTTCAGCTGGAGGGTCCCACAAGTATACTGCTTAAATCTTTCCTTTCTTCAAGAGTAGGATGTTGAACACTCTAAAAAGGAAAGCAACGGTCGACTAATAGTAAGTAGGTAGACCGTAACATGGCTTGCTATCAGTGTTCAGAACCACCGACAAAAACCGCAAGTCGTCTATTGTATCCGATTGGCAGTGTTGAGCCATATTCATTCACACGACAGTATTGGTTTGTGTTTCAAAGTCGAAGTGTTTTACTATTCAGAAGTCAAGTGCTAAACGCTTACACACATTTCGATGTTATCTGTTGCCACCATTATTTGGATACTTACGTTTCTGGTCTACAGTAAGTGTAGAACACCCAAGAAAAACAGCCAACAATCATTTTGGGGTGGTGGTGTTGAGAACTATGCTGGACAACGTGAAGCAGTTTCTTTCTGTGGGAACTTTGTAAAGCGAAATTAGAAACGTTACGTTTTGCTATTTACACTATGACGGATTTTACCGCATCCTTACGAGTGCCCACCACAGGCTGCTAAATTTCGTCCATTTTCTATGCCATTGGCTTCCCAACGAACGGATCAAGTGCACTGATGGGTTTGTGGCACAAAAATGCAAGATTACATAACAGGCTACAGGCATCTTATTTTTACGTGAGTGAATTCGTTGAGACGCTTACTCTATCACGCACTACGGATGCTTGTGATCCGACCGGATGGGACGTTACAAAAGTGAACTCAGATGCGTCATTCAGTTTCCTGTCGAATGGAGGCCTCGGAATGCCTGACCGTAAGCCATGAAGCACACGTTCCCATAAGTCAAATGGTCGATGTATTGTCTTTGATGCGTCAAACTAAGTTCGAAAATTATTTTCATGATGCATTATTGTGGCAAAAATCTACTCGATTCACCGCGTATCCAAACCTCGACACAATAGAAGTTCTAGCGAGAGACCAATCCAAAACGTCGCACCAAGGATACTACATCAGGACTGGACGAATAGTCTCAATGTTATACCTTCCGTTATTCGCTTATTTCTTTGTTCCGTATGGCACCAATTAAAGTTCGGTTTGTGACTTTGTATATGTACATATGATCATCCAACGAGTGACTATGATTTCATTAATACTGTTGAACACCCGTAAATTGGGTTTCCTGTCTCATAAATAGGAACTGCTTATTGCAACTAGTACGAGGTCATCCTATTGATTGCGTAGGAGGATCAAATTCGAGTACGATTTCTAGGGCTATTCGAAGTCCTTACTTCCGAGTATTACAAATTTGTGTCGCGGAATGAAACTGCCTGCAATCGAACAAATAAATCTTCATTTTGGTGCAGATGAAGTTGAGGAATGGGTGGAAAGGTTGAAACTATGGTGCAGCATTCGTCGTGATGTAAAGAAGAAAAAACACTTAGATTTCTTTGTTACCACTGGTGGTCGTGAACTATATTCTTTGCTGAAGGATCTCGCTTACCCAAACGCCCCAGCATCGCTGCCGTTCGACGAACTAAATAAACTGCTATTAAGACGCGTGCTTCTCGCCAATTTCCAGGCCACACAACGAGCGAAGTTCAATTCATTAATGCGTTCAACAAGCACGAGCTTTTGTCACTCCATTCTGCAATTGCAAAACAGGCTGCCTGTTGCAACTTTGGTGATAAGCTAGAGGAGCATTTGCGTGATCGACTGATTGCTGGCGTCAACGACACTGACCTTCAAAAGAGATTGCTGGTCAAACAAAATATGACATTTCAAGAAGCTCGAGACATCTGCAAGCAGAAGGTTGATGTCAACACTGCTACTGCTGAGTCGAACTTTATACAATTTCAGAAGACCAAAGCGCATATTCCCACCAGAAGTCAACCAGTGAACAAGTTTCCACGGCCTCCTCTCGTACCCGCCATCAATTCCGGCCTAAAGAAAGTGAACAAATATTTCTCTTGCGGTGAGTTACATTTACGATAATCTTGCAGATTTTGTAATGTTATACGCCATCTGTTTGGTAAATCTGGTCATATTATGAAGGTATGCAAAGGTCAGAAATGCCACCCGAGTCAAGTTGAAGCGACAAATGATATAGAGCCATCTAACACTGTTTACTCACTTTAACTTAAATCCAGAGCTGAGCAGTTCATTCACAGATGTTTAATGTTTTAGTCAGGATGTAAATATGAATTCATTTTGGATACAGGAAGTAGCAAGTCCATTGTTCCAAAACCACTACTGGATCGCATGGACCCTGATACCCAACTGAGACCAACAACGATGAAAATACGTGAATTCACTGGTCATCGTTTGACCTTAATAAGCGAGACTGATGTAACTGTGGTTGGTTAAGATAATGAGCTAATTCCAATTCGATTATTAGCATCAGAAGGAAGCCCAGCAATCCTGGGATTAAAAACTTTGAGACAGCTCAACTGTGCCCTTTCACTAAATGGTAATTACAAGAATGGTCCGAGTGCAGACCATCAAATCCAATTAATAATAATAATAATAATAATAATAATAATAATAATCATAATAACAATGGTGTATTTCACAACGCATCTGTGAGAAACATGCTCAGAAAAGCGTGATCAGTATACACATGGTAACGTGAAACGCATACCGTACTCAAAATTGTTAATTGTACAATACACCAATTATGGAAATAAAGTTGCAAAACGGACATAATAATAGAGGAAAATGTTAGTTTATGAAGAAGCATTTAACTCATTTGCTTCTTAAACGATAGTTTTCAAAAGTTTTCATGTTCGATAAAAAATGCTGAGTAGTTCCATCAATTCTTGCCTCACCAGGTTAACGTTAGCCTTATGTTCAAGGTCGTGCCAGGAAAAAGATGTTTCAGGATGGAGAAACTGAACAGTCGAAGAATTTCCCCATTATTTGATGTGGACGGTTCCGGAAAATTACATAGAAATTTTTGTGAAGTTGAAGGATGATAGAAGGGTCCCAATTTTTGCGAAGAAATGGACAGTCCTCTGGACTGGACTTCGTTATTTCTTCAAAACTGGCGGATTTTCACAGACCGCGAATTGTCCAACCAGTACGGTATTCTGATTGTCTGGACGTTATGGAATGTTGTCTCGCGTTAGAATGCATCGTGGAATCGAGAATGAAAAGCAAAATTACGTGATAAACAGGAGAACGTGAAATGATCATGTGAAGTATGACGAACAATGGAACCTGATATTTTCTGACCAAACCTTTTATATGAAATTTATAATTTGTATTAGTTAATAAAAAGTATATCTCTAACAAACGGTTGTTGTCGAATAACGCGGAAAAAGATCGATTCACGGCTTTATCTAGTATATGAATATAGCCGAATTCCGATGTTGATTTATTATATACGGGCGTAGAATGGAAAGGATATTTAGCAACACGGGAAGATTGTCAGATAGTCTGTTAGGATAGAGAGATGAACATATTTGTATGTAATCATATGAGGCGAACAGGCTAAGTTATATATATGTTTTTCAATATATATATTTTCTTTTTATCTTTTTTTTCAAAAAGTTATATATATATTTTAAACAGTTTTAACGTTCACAGCTATCGCATAGTAGTCGATAATCATACGCAACTGGTAATCATTAAGTATGGAGTAAGAGTATGCCAGGATGGTTTGGTTACTACGAACGGC
>JTDE01007248.1:5577-19634 GCA_014338405.1 Paragonimus skrjabini miyazakii | reverse complement strand
GAAGTGTATATGGCGTTGCATAATGAGTTTCAAATTTACCCTCAGATTTTATTAGATGAGATCAGATGTTTAGATGTTATTAAGTCCGTTTTCAAAGATATCGTCCTCAGGCAGGCAGAGTTTGAAAATAGGCATGACGTTCCTTAATGTCAGGAAAGTTTCTAAGCTTCGTTTGAATTGATGTATATTCTTACTGGCTCTAATTGCCTGTGAGAGTTTGTCCAAAATGTAGATATATTTCACTAGGAAAAAATTTGAACGCAGTTTTTACGAGATTTAAGAGCCGTCAAGGTGAACTCTTTGTTCCTGATGTTGTATTTTGAGCTATGCTGAAGGTGAATCGCGAGTTTGACAGTAAATTTATTGCCATAAACTAGATTATACATGAGTGCTAGGTTCAGCTTGAGACGCCGTAGCCAAAGAGGATCTAGTTCAAGCGTCTGGCAACGGTCCCTGTAGTTCAGAGAAGACGGATAACAAACTAAACCCTTCGTGAATGTACGTTGGAGACTTTCCAGAGCTAACCTATCAGACTTGCGTGAGTGACTATATACGAACGTGCAGCACTCAAGTTGAGGTGGTACGCACAGCTTATAAAGGTGTAGCCGAGCTGCGGGAAGGAAGAATGAGTGCTTGATGTATCCAATCGTTCGTCTAGTTTTAGCTATTAAGAAAGATTTATGTTCAGTGAAATTGAATGAGTTTGAGTAACGTATACCCAGGTCACGGACTGAGTTGGCAGTTGGAATACCATGACCATCCAGCTTTATGAAGTCTTCTGGTATATGACTACCGTGTGCGACGATGGTGGATTTATTGGCTGAGAATTTCATCAGCCAAGTTTGACACCAAGACTCTAATGACGTGAAGTCCTCCTGTATATTCACTAAAGAAGAATTGAGATCGCCAGGAGGAAAAGTGTAGACAAGTTTGATGTCATCAGCGAATAGGAGTAGTTTGCCATGCTTGATAACTTTACATATATCATTTATATACATAAGAAATAGTAACGGTCCCAAGACGTTTCCTTGAATCACTCCACTGGTGACTGATCTGGGCGTTCAACCGTTATCTCCTAGTTTCACTGTTTGTGTGTGGTCTGCTGGGTATGAAGCAAACCAGTTGAGCAATGGGTCACTTATACCGAAATATGCCATTTTTATCAGAAGGCGCTTATGAGGCACGCGATCAAAAGCTTTCTGCATGTCCAAAAGTAAAATAATAATTGCATTCCCTGAATCAGCAGATTTTGTAACGTGATCAAAGAATTCCAGCTGGTACGTCATACACGAACGTTTGCTGAGGAACCTACGCTGGGAGTGGTTTATAAGATTTTGTGATAATAAAAATTTAACCATACGACGTTTTATTATCCTTTCCAACACTCTAGAACAAATTGAAGTATGGTTAATGGGACGATAATTGTTGATGTCTTGTCGCGAGCCACCTTTGTAACGGGGCTGAATTATAGAATTTTTCCATTGGAGAGGGAAGGAGCCTAATGATAGAGAAAGTGTATAAATATTAAGCAAAAGGAGAGGAATGTCATCCCCTCCGTATTTGAGAGCAACAGGGTGTATACCCTCTGGACCAGGAAGATAAGAAGGTTTGATAGTAGCTAACAGAGCGTATTTTACTGTATCAACAGTAACGTGGCTTAGCAACATGTTTGTTTTGACAGGGAGAGGTGAAGGCAATATATTTTCTTCGATGGTGAAGGAAACAGCGAAATGTAAATTGAAGGTCTCGCAGATTGTTACGAGATCAACTGCGGTGGTCTTGTTCTGTAGTGTAACTGTTCAGATAATAAGGTTTCTTGTACAGTTTCTGCGTTTCAATAACTGTATCAACTCAGAGCTCTTCTCTTTGCTGTTCAGCGCAAGTTTTTCTTCATTTAAGTGGAATATTTTAGTTCTATTTTCTAAAGCGTCAAATATTTTATGCATTTGAATAATAAGGGAGAAATCACGCGTTTTTCTGTGTCGTGATTTCAGACTTTTGAGCTTACATTGATCTTCGGGAGTGTGGATCCTACCTTTACCACACACATTACCGCGTTTCGATTTTTCTGGGGCTAAGATATTCATACAAAACCTGAAGTGTTCATTAAATACTTCGGTTTCAGTACTAGGGTCAGAGGTCAGAAAGAATGTGTTCCACACTAAGGATCTCAACCTGATTGTCCCGTGTTCAAGCACTGAAGGTAGAGCCAGCAAGACTGGAGGTGCAAGAGACCCAGTTTTCTTAAAGCGCCGAATAATACCTTATGGACTAAGAGAACATGTGCATAACACTCTCAACAAGTTGAAGGAAAATGGTTTAAGCTCGCAGGTTAACTTGTCAACATGAGCTAAGCCAATCGCTGTGGTTATGAAATAAGATTGCAGATCGTCTAGGATCTGCAATGATTATAGAATGACGCTGAATCCGAAACTAAAAAATGCGCAGCGATAGTTGAGGAACCGGAGGATTTGATGAAAGCCTTGCATGGTAGCAAAGTATTTTATAAAATAGACCTGACAAACGCATGTTCACAGATTCCGTTGGAGTCTAATTTTAGGGAAATCACTACGATTAATACGTCTTGGGTATTATTTCAGTACAATGTTCTACCGTTTGGATTACACGTATCAGATGGAACATTCCAAACTGTGATTGATGGAGTAATTGGCGATTTGCCAGGAGTGCGCGCTTATCAAGATGATGTAGTCTTATACGCAGACAGTGCAGAGGAGCAGGATAGGAAGTTACGTTCGCTTCTGGAACAATTCAGGGATCAAAACACAACCAGGAAACCTTTTAAATGCGTGTTTCAAGCACGAGAGTTGAGTTTTATTGGTTTCACTATATGTGACAAAGGATAGAGGCCAGACCCTGACCGGTCCAAAGCGTTGGTTACCATTAAATCACCAAAAGATCAAAATGAGCTGCGATCAATAATGGGCTGTCTACAGTACTATTCTCGTTTTATCCCGAACTTTTTGACGAAAGCACAGCCATTATTTGCAGTCTATTAAGTAGAAACATGGTCTTGAACTCGAGTGGATGAAATTCTTCTGCGAGAATTAATACAAGTTTTACTTAAAAGGTCAATGTTAGCTCCGTTTTCTATGTCTCAAGATACTACGCTGATCACAGATGCATCCAATGTTGGCATCGGTGCTGTTTTGGAACAGGAAGGATATCCGATCATTTGCATATCACGATTATTGAATAAGGCAGAAAAAGGTTATTCACAAACACAAAAGGAGGCATTAGCAGTATTCTGGGCCGTAAAAGGACTGCATAAGTATTTGCTTCTGGCCGTTGATTGGCCTTGACTTATATGTTTTTGTTCTATCGCGTCAATTGACAGTTGTGCGAATAGCTACTTGTCGCCTTTTGTACTTTGCTTGAGTGGTGCGTGCATCATTTTTGGGAGCTCGGCTCGTCCGTGTTGTTTTCAAACTGTTGACTGCTCGAAAGCTTGCTGTTGGGTATGAATTTCATATTATATGCTTATAGTTCATCCTTAGCCCATTTGACATTAAATTGTAATTATCTCCCGGAGACGATCCGTCGATCAAAACTGTTGAGGTTGTCTAATTATTAACTTTGATCGTATGTTCACTAGTACCGTGGCATTGTGAACAAATCTTGCTTTGACCATTTGGGATTGTTGGTTTATTGCTACGCGTTGCTCACCGTCCTCCTGGAAGATCGTTCATCCACAAGCAGCTTTTTTGTCGCGATATTCCAGTTGCTCACCTCCTGAGGTTTGTTCGCTTGCTTCGCTATCCATTACAATAAGCCGAGAGGACTTGACCAAGATAACTGAGAACAATTATAGCACGGTAGTTGCCGCAATGATCAAGGGTTGGTCACCAGTTATTAAGAGGAAACATCCAATACTATTCTAGAACTGGGAGGAGTTATCAATACAACCTGATGGTGTGTTGTATCGGAGAGATCAGCTGGTCATTCCACCACCGTTACGCAAGGCGGTATTAGGCGACTTGCACAAAGACAATTTGGGCGTAGAGAAAATGAAATAACTGGCTCGACAGATGTGTTGGTGGCCGGAGATAAACTCGAATATTAAAAGCATTGCAATGACCTGCCACTCCTGCCTTCACAAAGTAAAGGCAAGGCCAAAGAATTAGACACCCTGGCCGGAAAGTTATCTACCATGGCAACGTGTGCATGCAGACTGTTGTGGACAAATTCTCGGTAAATATTACGCCCTAGTCTTATTTGATTTGTTTTCACGGTGGCCAGAAATATGTATATAAACCTCATCTTCTACGTCATTTACTATGAAAGCATTTCATAAATGTTTCATTCGAGGAGGAATTCCGAAAGTCTCGGTACGGACAACGAATCACAGTTTTGTTCCACTGAAGTGAAACAGTGACTTCACAGCATCAGGTGTCGTCACTTGCGAACGGCGCCTCGGCATCCATGTTCAAACGGTGCCGCAGAAAATCTGGAGAGAAGGCTCAAAAGTGTTGTGAGTTCCAACAATCATAAAAGATTTGCTGGTTGGAATGTGTTTATTGATAACATTCTGCTTCAGTATAGGAACGTAGCCCACTGCACAACGTAGGAGAGCCCAGCAATGCTATTTAAATCGAAACACCCAAGACCATCACTTCAATGTGTGGATCCAACGGATGTAATATATTTTCGTGGAAACTACGTGCGACCTGCCAAAGGATTGATCACTCACAAACTAGGCAGCACATTGGTAGAAATTACTGACTTGTGGGATGCTTCGATTCATTGGAAACAAATTCCCCAAATGAAATTTCGAAACGCTGGAAACGGAGCAGTGAAGGCAGCGGAAAATCCGGTACCGGAGAGTTCGAAGCGCCGAGAAGGTCAGCACGATTGGCAAACGTGAATGGGGCAGCCGCTCAAAGTTGGAAAGGTTGTGATGAAAATCTACTGGATTCACCGCGTATCGAAACCTCGACACAATAGAAGTTCTAACAAGAGACACATCCAAAACGTCGCACCGAAGATACTACATCAGGATTATACGAACAGTCTCAATTCCGTATGACACCAATTCACGTTCGGTTTGTGACTTTGTATATGTCCATATGATCAGCCAATGAGTGACTATGATTTCTTTAATACTGTTGAACACCCGTAAATCGTGCTTCTTGTGTCATGAATAAGAACTGCTTACTGCAACTAGTACGAGGTCTTCTTATTACTTGCGTGGGAGGATCAAATTCGAGTACTATTTCTTGGGCTATTCGAAGTTTCTAATTCCGAATATTACAGGAGGTTGAGAAAGTTGGTCACAGGGCGTAGTGATGACAAACTTCGTTGTTGTACCAGTTAGCCCCTAAAAAGTTTTCAATGCAATCATTTGTACATACGTTTTCTGATGCCTTCCAGATAGGCTATGGAGCGATCGGCTACCTCCAAAATATATTGGAAGATGTCAACATCTTCTGTTGCATCTTGATAGGGAAATCCCGATTCGCTCCCTTCCAATTCCTTGCCTATCCTAGGGTTAGAAACTACAGCCGCCGTGTTGGCCGCCATCTTGTGAGGTATATAATAAAAGATTTCAAGATAACCTTTGACAATATAACACTTTGGACAGGCCCCGCCGTCGTGTGAGAATACGCGAGAAACACCTCTTGCCACTTTGTCATATTTGTAGCCGACCACGTTCAACTAATTGTCAACTATACTCGGAGCTGTCAGTGACAACACGTTTCATTTTAGTTAACCTCGCCGAACGCAGCTTTGCGAGGAACCTGCAATGCTCGTTCACAAGAACAACACACGTTAGTGAATAGCCCCACTTTTATGTAGGGACCGGAGAATGCGTGGCCATCAGACAAACTGCCGAAACAGCTTCAAGCTAATGGACTGGAAATAAGGAAGATGTTGAAAGTAGCCAGCGTTAGTAGCGCGCAATGGTGGGCAAAGCTTGTTTCACTTTATGCGCAGTGGAACATCCTACTTCGTGCGATGTCATGGTTAATACTTTTCAGGAACTATTTTATTTGCATGTAGGCTGGTCGACAGTGTTTCATCATGCTGTGTTCCATGTGTAAGTTGGAACTGGACCTGGCGCGTTCGACTGGAGCAGCAGGGCGTATTTAGTAAGAACTATACAGAACAGCCCAAATGCCGATGGGGTACACAGGTACGACTAAAGCCTGCCGCCATAGATGGTGTCTTAATTCTCGGTGAAAGGGTTTCAACTAGGCTATCTCATGGTACTCGGATGATGATGCGGCCACCCGTGGTGTTGTCAGGGGTATGGTTATCAGAGACTGAAGGCCATATCGGCGCTTGTCACGTATTATTGTTTAGTCGAGGCAGGTTTTGAATTGTCAGGGGGTATGGCTGGTGTGCGACGCCTGCTGCTGAAGTGAGTGAAATGCGAAATGTTGTCCAATCGACTTAAGGTATGATCAACGTTGATGAGGAAAACGGAAAAATTCAGGATAAATTTGTATTTGGACCGTTCAAGATATACTGTATTGATCTTCTCCGATGCTTGTGAATATTTAAAAACAACAAATAGTGAAGTCCGCAGCAGGCGAAAACATAGACCAACATTCCTCGAAACTATAAAATTTCATGATACGAAGATTGTAGGGTTGTAGGTGGAGTGGTAGGCGTGAGAATCAGTGTGATCTTCGAGAAAATAACGAGCACCAAATTTGAGGATTATCCATCAGATAAGTGAGCATTGCCTCGCGTACACATGACAAACTACATTCACGCATAGGCGGCAAGCTATAAAAGACAATACGTGCGTGGTTACTGATGGAGTGAGACGTGCTGCCCATGTTTACACCATACCGTAAATAGAAACAACGACGTGATACTGTAGACCGTTTCCGGCAATTGTCCGTTTCGAGGGAGTTGGCTGGAATGTCGTTCAGAAAGCAAAACGGTCCTTTCGGCGCGAGTCCTCCATTTTTTGAATACTTCTGGAAATTTAAGGTCGGCATTTCAGGCACAGTGCGTACAGCACATCAATTGTAAATAAACAGCGTTAATGGAAAAATTGGAATACATCGGATAAGTCCCAAAAGTATTGATATGGTGATGAGATAATTTACACAATTTTCGTGAAAACAACTCGTTATTGGTGTTAGCTCACTTATTCAAGTCTTATAAATGCGATCATTGCAATTTTCAAGATGAAATATATCATCCTGTAGCCTGAGAGTGCTTCATTTTACGGCGTTTCAAAGATATTGTCGAAATGGAAATGTACGACCATACAATGTTGGCTTTGCATTTCTATAAGACCACTAACACATTTGATTTTGAAACATGTATGACAACATTTCCAGCTTCCTTTTCTATACTGTATCCATACTATTTCTCTTTATTTGCAAGATTTCAGGCAGATACTGGTCGATATAACGTTGCTGTCAGAAATGGTTGAAAAATATGCTATCACATGGTTGTTTCCATCTTCGGTGTATATGGAACGGCGTAAGAATAGGGTACCATGTCCCACTCTATCATCGAGAATCTTCAGAAGTAAATTCTATTCACTCTACTGCGTTGGTTCCAACTAGACTGAGGTCACGTGGCGTTCATGCGGAATATTATACAGAGACGGATGAAATCAAGCTGCCTGCCGATCACCGGGCGGTACACTTCTCAGCCAGTCACCCTATGATGTTTAGAACGCCAGGTATCTATCGCGGTGCAGAAAAATATTCCAATCGACAAGACACTCAAGAGAATCGGAAATGACGACTACAATTTACCACAAACGCTTCAAATACAGATTTTTCATCACTTCTCACATGTGTTCGTCTTTCTAATTGTTCGTGGTAGAGGTGGTTCGGAAGGATCAGATAATGCTGTGAACATATAATGCACGCTTGGACGCTGATCATAACCTAAGTCAGTCGGGTGGAGCGGCTACTGATGTGAACAAATACTGCATGCTGAGACGTTATTCACAACTTAAGTGAATAAAGTTGAACCATCTATTAATGAACAACATGTAAATATGAACCCTTTTTAAGTATGGCCGACTTTCCTCATTGCAACACAACTATTACATTTTGATATTTATCAAGAAATTCGAAAATTCTCATTTCGCGCCTAACTGTCCGTTTTCAACTCGTTTTGGCCTTTAAACTTCTTACTGGCCAACTGTACAGTTGCCCTGGACAAACTTGCCCTCTCCTGTTTGAAGGGTTTGCATGGTTGGGCAGCCTGCCGTGCTAGTGAAGAAACGCACCGAATACTAAGTAATACAGAATATATTAATCCTACCAGGACATCAACTATTCTCGAGTGACCTACTCTCGAACAGTGACATTCCTTATCCCGTGTCATTATTCTTTGTGTGTGTCAGCTTGTATCTGTGATCAGTCAAAAATGCGAGGTATATACTTTTTGAACTAAGCCTGGAATACCGAAGGCCTGTGTAATACCTACTAGCCTTTCGGAGGAGAGCTGTATAGCGACTAAGGTACGTGATGTTTTTGATAGTCGTATTCAGTTGCACACTCACGACGAATTTGGCTATTTCTTTTACCTACTTTTGTTTCAGTCCAGTTATCCGTTTTTTAGTATCCGTCGCGGAACTGAGAACACAAACCCGTCCGAACCTCGCGGGCTTGGCGTCTTCCTCTGTGCACTCTATTTTCCAGGGTCGATATAAATACACGGGCGTTTAGATTCCGAGTCCTTGTTTTTATTATCGATCGGTTTTTCGTAGTGAGTATTGAGTGGATAGTATTCCGTTGGACATTTTCCAACACTGTAATTTGTACCTGTTATTCTCCGACAGAAGTGCTACACCTTGTTTATAATGACAGTCTTCCAGACAGCCATAAGTCAGCTTTATGATACAACGTATGAACTCATAGAATGTGGGCAGATTGAGCCTCCAGCCACGAATGAGTGTAACAATCTGTGAAGATATATTTCGGTCGATGCCTTTGCAGCTGATTGATCTGCATGGCCATACTGTCCATACGATAGCACATCTTCTCTATCAAAAGATTTAGGCCATCGTCAGTAGTTGAGGCTGAAGGGGAGGACGTAGGGACAGCTATGGTTGCGGCTCACACGGGTTGGGAGGGGAAGGTTTCCGATGCCTTGACCGCAAGATCTGCTGATTTGCCAACTGAACTATCATCATTCATGGCGGCCGAAATGTGTTGCACCGGAGACGGCAGCTTTTCCGCCCACAACTGCATCAAGATGGCGTCATCGGGCTTCCTCGAGCCTAAAAGGCATCTCATATAACGTATCAGTTGGAACGGGGACCGGTTGCCTAGCTCGACTGAGTTGAACAAGTCATGCAGCGGTTTAGCTTTTGACTTCCCAGTCCATTTATGATGGCATCTTTTGAAACGGTATTGGAAAAATCGGACCAGACCGATTCCAATAGATCTTCTACTTCTGCGGCGAAATCAAAGGGAAGAGATTGCACCACATATGAGAATTTTATTTTCTCAGATGTTATCCGCTTGGTGGTAAAGACGACCTCAATATGGTGGAACCACAGTTGAGGATTTCGGACGTTGTGTTCGAGCAATTTTAAAACAACACTGTGTTCGGCTTAAATGTCAATGTCCAAGGTGTCGTAAAGCCTTGTCAATATAAAAAAATGGGATAAAGAACTGTTCGGGAAAAATAGGCTGGCTCACCAAGTTTTTAGCGACCTGATCAATCAAAAGATAAAAATAACCGAAATATGTTAATATCAAAAGAGAGTTATAACGGTAACGGATAAGCACAAAAGGTAGGTGTACGAATCAAACGGGGTTCGTATCAGTAAAATAGGAACGACTCACTGATAAGTCAAAGTCTGCTGGATTGAACAGACCACCACAAGAAAGAAGGACAGCGCCAGAGAAGAGATCTGCAACACAACCGACGAATAATTCCACATGTAGCGACTATAACAAGCGATATTTTTGAGCGTCGATAGATTAGCTGATACGGGGAGCTAAAGCATTTCGCCGTCCACTTGCCATACCAGCTAAAAAATCCGCATGAATGCAGAAGACAGAGACGATGCGCGGTAACTCCCGTTTATTTGTATTGACGGTTCAATTCAAAAATTGACGGTGAGTAGAGGAGCTAAACGCTCGATACGCATGTTACGTACTGTAACCTAACAGGTGCTTCGGCCAGTGTACATACTATCCCCTATGTGTGGTGCGTTGTTCAAGATAACAGGCGGATGTGATAGCGTCGGGGATGGGGAGGGATGTCTTTCAGTCAACATCGGGTCAGGTGAGCCAACATCCTTTTCTGTATAGGCTGGGTTTATTCTACCAATGGATACAGATTCGTTTCGTTCGAACATGTCGATGATGAAGAAAGTTTCGTCACGCGTCGTGGCGTTTTGACTATGGGGTGCAGGTAGGCCGACTGTCAAGCATAGACGTCAGTGCGTCCAATCGTAGGTCGTGGTGTTGTGACTATAGGGTGCAGGTAGGCTGACTGTCGAGCATAGACTTCAGCGCGTTCATTTATAGACCTGTGAGGTCCAACATACCATGTAGTGCATAATACTTCATAATTTCACCCAATTCCCAGCCACCGTATTGGCAAACCAGCTTATGCCCGAATGCAATGAGCAGTAATTATGGTAATCAGACAACACAGAATAAAGCTCACATTGTGCCCGAGAATCACCGACTGCAGTCGTATCTACTTGCCCATGGTATCGCTAAATACCTGGTGTTCCCAGTTCCACATGGTGTTGACTACACAACCTCATGTGTATGACGTCCTTGAAACGGGTAACTCGAAATTTGGTTCAAATTTCCTCGCTGTCATTGTCTTTTCATATTTATGTCCTATCGGTGCTTTGTGCATCATAAATTTACATACGATTACTGTTATTCGTTGTCGAATAACATACCAATTTCGTTTCATATCAAATTATCTGGTTAACAGTTTTTATGTCCGTTTTACATTGCACCGTTTAACGCATTTATTTGGCCGATTATCCGTGCAGATATCTGCTCGGTTCCACTACTTCCTAGCTTTACGTTCTGCTCCTTTTGCCTACAGTTTATATAACGCTAATACATCCGCTTTCAAAAGTAACGATGTGACGAACAATTGTTCTCGATAATTCTTTCTCAAGTCAGTACAATCACACAGAAGTTTGTTCAGTCCTTGCAACTTCCGTGGCCACAGATCAATCACATCAAATCGAACCACACACAAACATTCGACCCTGACCGTGTGACGTAACATCCAGCTAACGTCCGGCCTGGGCCTAACCAATTAGTGTGTGTGTAGTCTAATATTAGCCTTCCTTGTCATTCGTGAACAGTCACTTCCTGTTTCTGCGCCTTGGCTTATGACACCTTGATGAAACCTATGTAGTTTTACTGAATTAAGAAAGAATTATCGAAAACAATTGTTCGTCACATCGTTACTTTTGATATTATGGGAATTTTTCGACATCCGCTTTCCTCCACCATGACACTCAGGAGATCCAGCGGCATCAGTGGATCAGAAGTATCGAGTGCCTGTGGCCGTTTCGGTTGTCGCAAGACTGTTCAAAACGGTATGCAATGCCAGACATGTATACACTGGCACCACATCAAGTGCATCGGTCTCAAGGAGAACCAGTACACTGCCGGTTTCGTCAAAAAAGCCATTTATCTGCATGAGCCTATTTTGTAAGAGCTGCATTTCGTCTGAGGTTGTATCCGTTCCGCTACCCGCCACCGCCAGTGAGCAGAAACGAGACATGCTAAAGTGTAGTTGCAAGACATCTAAAAACGTCAATGCAACGCACATGGACACAGTTTAAAAAGCTCTGGTAGAAACACAGACGGCTTCATCTGACATGAGGTCAAAGCTGAACTCACCGGACGAGTATATTGCGCTCGCCCTTCCTGGCGTGGCCGTTGCTCGTATGGCAGTGGCTTTGTCAACAGCACAAATTGAGGAAGCTGCGACAAATCTGAGGGACAATGAAGTCCGGGAGAGAAGGCTTGTTTTGTGGGGAAGATTTTCGACCACACCCTCTCCAGGTGAACAAGCATGAGCGGTATTGAACACCGCATTCCCTCCAGAATTAACAACCTCAGTTTTGGCCAGCAGACTTCGCTCAAAAGCTACCAAGAAGTCAGTTGGACTTCTTGTGACATTACCCGCAAAGGTCAGCATGGGAGAAGTCTGGACAAGACGGTTTAGTTAAAAAGTCATATTGACTTAAAAAGAGTCTCACTGGGTTGCTCATTGCAGGAGCGGCAGAAGCGATTCCAGCTTGAATAAACAAGGTCATGCATCAAGGCTGACCCCGAACTTCAGGCCCACGTGAAAGTCCTTAGTCCCATTCTTAAGAAGGGACCATCGTCTCCGAATGGATCGACCCACGTGCCCACACACATACCAAAGACGACTGCCCCCATCTCCTTGGATGGCAAATCATCTTTGGGGCTGCACGGGTCTGAATCAGTAGCCCCCAAATAGGCCACAGAGCAGCAGTTTTGCTCTAAACCCCCAACCATCAGACCTCCAAAAAGTTCTACCCAAACTTGCTTTATTCCCAAACTTCACAACCCAATGAGTCTCCTTGGGTCAACTCCAGTTTCTAGAAAGGCTCATACTTGGCTCATTTCAGCTGCATTTCCCTCTGCCGGGTCACGGTCATTTCTTCCTAGGTTCTCTTCTAACCAAAACCACACCCAAATTTTCGGAGGTGCAAAACTGCAAACCTCCCTTCAATATTTCAAAAAATGAAGGCGGTCGACAAGCCATCAAATCTGAGCAATCAGAAGCGGAAGAAGCGTCCCATAGAATCGCATACATATGATCAGGCGATGAAGAAACGGCTGCAACCCTCCAAGAGGGCTCAGGAAACTCTGACGCCGTTTACACAATCCCTTGCTTTACTAAGACTGCTTTCTCAAGCTCTTCTTTACGTTCTTCAGTTTCTTTTTGCACCCAGCCAAATGAGGATGTGTCCTTCAGGTGCGTGTACACTAACTGTCTGACTCTTTTAAACAAAATACCTGGAATCGGACAGTTGATGCACGACACTTGTCCTCATATTCTTGCCTTAACAGTAACCTGGCTTTCCGCAGATATCAGTGATAACGAACTGCATGTTTCTGGATACTCACTGTACCGAACAGACTCCTCCCGTGGAGGCATGGGAGGCTGTGCTGTTTTTTAAGTCAGAAGCTGCTAACACCGAATGCCATAAGGGAATATCCCCCTCACAGAGCAGTGTGACGGACTCTGGTTTAAACTCCAGCCTCATAATCGTGACACACTCCTTGTCGGTGTTGTTTACTGATTGCCCTCGTGCGGCGCATCTAACGACGAGGCCATTCAAGCCGCCCTAGTTTATCTCTTGTCTATACAGCGTTTCTCCCATCTTCTCATTTTGGGTGACTTTAACGCACATAAACTCAACTATGTAGCTGCTCTTCATGAGGACTCTGACTACGGAATTTCGAAATCCCTAACAATGTTGATCCTTGAAAAAGCCTGGACACAATATGTCTAGCTACCTACACGGTACCGTCCAGGACAGACACCCTCATCGCTTGATCTTGTTAGTACGAGTGAGGCTCATTTGGTAGATAGAATGGTCATCAACCCACCGCTGGGACATAATGACCACATGTTACTTGCTTTCGATTTTATCTGTTACTGGTTCCAAAATGCCGTAACAAAGATTTCATTCGGAAACTTACAGAAAGCCGACTTTGACGCACTGAAGACAATCTTAAATACACTCAAACTCGTGATACTAAAAAGAAACCCAAGAGGTTTCACTATTTTGCTCAATCCAGATCCTCCTTAAGAACGGAAATTGGGACCGCACTTTCCTATGACAGGGAGAGTATAACGACTGACAAAGGCATAGCGGACGCATTTATGGCACAGTTTCAAAGTGTTTATCGCTCAAACAATGAAGCACCTGAGCCTCACTCAAACACCGTGGGCGTCGCCATTGTGGATGGGGATATTACGCTACACGAAGTCGAGCGAGCATTATTTCAACCAAACAAAACAAAGTCCGCAGGGCCCGACCATATACACCCGGCTATCCTGAAACCTCTGGCTAAATTGCCGAC
>JTDE01007247.1:10704-29064 GCA_014338405.1 Paragonimus skrjabini miyazakii | reverse complement strand
ACACCCTGTTTTCAATGACTGCCTTTTAGGTCAACAGAACACCGCTGACATCGAAACGGACAAACTGATTGTATCCTGGTGACTTGGGCCTCCAACCTCGAACCCGTGTACAAATCGCTGAAATCGCTGAAAGTGGGACGCTCATAGGACGGTCGACCGTTCACCGAGTGTTCCATAAGTACCCTGCGGGACGGTCACAAAAAATGCTGTTTGGAAGCGTAACAAATCACTTACCTGCTAAAAAAATATGAGACGTGGAATGGGATACATTTTGGACGAAATTGGTGGACATTATTTGTCCGATAAAAATTGTTTGTCTTAGCTTAATGTGAATAACCTGCTGCCGGCGACTTTATAAATCACTCCGTGGGGAGGTCGTGTGATCTCTTCAATGCGGCAGTAACACCGTAAAAGGCTCTTCGAGGGATTATGATAATTTTGTTAAGTTTACCGATGAAATACAAGCAAGATGTGGGATTTCAAACACATCCATAGAACTTGTAGTGTTATGGGTCATGTTTAAATTTCCCACAAGTTCAGGATGACATATTCAGGTTACTGGTTATGAACTAGCAGACATCTGTGGTTTTATTGCAGTGCTTAGAAAGAACACCGTAAGATTGTTATGTTTCACTTTTGCTCTTTCGGAAGTATTTACGGAAATACATCATTTCAAACTTATCCTTGCAACTGTATCTGGCATGTAATTTACAGATTATTCATCAGCCAAACAGTGCGTGCAAACGTGACGTAAATTTTTCAAATACCACGACAACACAGAACATCTGATTACATTTCAAATGCAAATATATTTTCACAATAACTACCGTAATTTTTGTTGTTGCGTGGAACGTTTTTCCGTTATTTAGCCCTAAGTCGGTGGGCTGGTGTGTTAAAGACAACGTTAGTAGTAGCTTTTCCCTAAGTATAATCGGCGAATTACGTGTGGAATTGAAAAATGCCGTATAAACCGTGCTACGCGGAAATTATTTCTGACCATCCTATGAGTGACCTAAAAATGTTTAGTTGGGACGCTCATAAGACACCCGCGGGACGCTAATAGGACACTCATAGGACACTCATGGGACACTCGTAGGACAGTCATGTTGGCTGGGAAGGCATGTCATTGAACATGCTGAGCGTGGAACAACATGAATGTCTACTTTTCAGCGATTCAGCAACTGACACACGGGATCGAGGCAGAGGCCCAAGGTTTTTCGTGATGCTAGCTCCAGGGTTCTTACACCTAAGGTTTCCCCAGCCTTATATTAACACGGCTCGGAAGTCACAGTGAGACGGTGAATCTGCAAACAAACTTTATTTATTTATTTACGCACCGTACACAAGCGGACTTCAACGCAACGAATAAGGGCGCTAGGGAGCTGGACGTGAGAGAACCTTCAGCACAACCGCACGGCAGCCGCCAGAGAGGACGAATGTCAACGGAAATTCCAGTTGACCTTCAGGATTCAAACAAGTGTCAGCCTGGTTGGGCGGCGTTCCCAGCGGCAGTAGCTAAAACATTGTTATCCTAGTGAATGTAGCCTACAATGGTAGGGATGACGCGGATTCCCTCTACAGCTACGAGTAAAACTGCGATACCTACTCCAACACACTAACTTTGATGCCAGTGGTTTGTAGTAAATTTACATTCATAAAGTAATGTGGACCAGGGCGGTAGTACTGGCGAGGCAACTCTCACGCCGCGGGGAGTTTAGAATTTTGGAGACGTCGGAGGTGATCTCACCACAGGTTTCCGGATCCAGTCCGTTTTTATTGCTCAACATCAAGCGGGCGTCTGTTAATCTGAAACGCAGTTATCGAAAACAAGGTGTGGCACCGCTCTTGGGGATTACAGTAAATACCGGAAACAAAGTCAGATTACTTGCATAATAATTGTTTTGAAAGTGAGGATCAAATGATTCTTTAAAACGATGGCTAGAAGCGCTGCTAACGACCTTGGGAGGAAGACTGTTTTGAAGGTTAATAACTCTGTAAGCAAAGAACCACTGCCTATGGAAGGTCCGAGGACGAAGCTTGAAAAGCTCCTTGTTATGTCCTCGCCGGCCGTCATTATTCGTTATGATGAAGAACTGTTCAACGAGACCTACTCTAAATAGGAAGTGTGTGAAACTTAAGTGTGACGGTTGAAACCGTATATATACGGGCAACTGTAAGCGGCCAGGACTTTGAAGAATACTGACTAATAATCCATGTTCATATGCCTGGAAACGCTGAACATGCTTGTTGTCACGTCATTGCATTCTCACAAGAAGCGCCTTGCCGTTTTGGGGGAAAAGGTGGCCGAGTCAAAATTCCACTCTCGAGATGCGCACGGATGAGGTTTTTGCATAGTAACATAATGCAACGAAGATCAAACCGACTGAAGAGTCTCTTGTCCAGCTTTATGGTACTACTAGCTACCTTTATAACGGCTGCAACGTTGCGTAGAAAGTGAAAGATCAATATGCTATGATTTCCCCCAACTGGAAGCTATCTAGAGAAGTGTGCCTTCAAGATAGAACAGCGCATGTGTGAATCATTTCACTTTCCAGCAATAAACGTGAGCTTGTCTTTAAGACATTCATTCAGACTGTTGGGACCATTTCGTACGATCATCAGATCTATACATGTCCCGCAAACTTTCGATATTATCTGCAAATGACGACGAACAAAATGAGGCCGAAATGGGAAGATGGTTTATAAACATGAAAAACAAGGTCCGACCAAGAAAAAACTGAAAAAAACCGCTATTTCTATTTGGCAACTAGAAAATGCGAAGCTTGCACGCACACCGTATTACCGAGTGGCGATGTATGCCATAACCCATAGAAGGATATTACAACGCACTGATTAACAGTGCACTTTTCTAAACAGACCAGCTTAGTTCACACGGCTGTATGCTCCGTCAAAATCGAGGTAAGTAACATATTCTGGCACCTTGCTCGGCTACTTCCATCCATTTTTCTGTGACTAATAGAAGGTTTGTGGGCGCCATCGGCCCCTGTGAATATCATGCTGCGTCCTACAGAAGAAGCTGGAAGAAAAAAGGCATTCAAGAAGCGGGTTGTGCATGGGTATTCTCAGTACTTTAGTAGCACTTGAGATCAAGCGTAATGGACAACAATAATGAGAAGGCTTTTGTCTGCCTCCACTGAAGACTGCAGTGATGTTCGCTAATTCCGGATCACCGGATACCGTTTCTTCAGAAATAGACGTAGTAAGCAGCAATTTCAAAGGCTCGGCTATCTGCTCATCGGCTCCATAGTGAGCTTCTGGAGGACAGAGGAGGAAACAGTGTTTAAGTCACCAGAGCTTATTCTAAACATCGGAATAATGAGTATCTCATGCCGCCGTACCAATGATTCCGACGACAGAAGAAACCCGAAGAAAGAAGGGCATAAGGGCGAAAATATTGCCGTGAGATTCTGCAGGAATACTTGCGGATTCAGCATCGGAGTTTGTGGGGCTTGTCGGATAGATGAGTTAAGGCAATGTCGATTCAGATCCGCAAGCTGCCTATGCAGACCGAACTAGGCTTTTCAGGTCTGCAACCGAGCGCTTGGTGAACCTCTGGTGAGAATATAGTCGATCATCGAGAACAAACGAGACACAACAATCACGGGTGGGTGATCTTTCCGGCCTTCTCCTAGTTCAAATGACCCACACGGTAAATTCGTCGTTCGCTGCTATGGTGTTTCAAGGTCGAAACAAGTTGGAAACGGTCATTTGGACGCGGAAAACGGTTATTCAAGTTTTTCGTGTAATAGCAAAATGCGCTTTTTGAATGAACTATGGACATTTTGTCTAATACAACACTTGTGTTGCAATGAGGAAAATTGGCACTGTTCCTAGGAAAATTTCACAGTTTTTTTCGATAAATGCATCATATTGGCTTTCGTTATCGACATTGCGCTCTGAGAATTCTTCCGTCGGAATTTTCACAGTGGAACACATAACCTTGCTTTTGAGAACGCTCATTTTCGCGTGGTTTGGGAGATATAAATCGATTTTGTATTTTCATCTAACATAGCGTTTGGGCTTTCCAAAGCAGCGCACAGCCCCATTTTTAATGGGGCAAAATGAGTGCTTTTCTGGGGCAAAATAGAGCTATGTATATAAGTGGGTTTTTCTTGGTAATTATCCTATGTTGTATATTTCTTGCGATGTCCCTGCTTCTGTTGTGGATGTTATTGCCTACATGTTATTATATCTAACATCCTCGTTTTGTTTTAATGCATCAATCGATCGTAAATTATAATTCTCAGACTGATTTGACTTAGAACGCGGTAGGTTGTGGTGATCGGTTTTCGGGTGTCGTTGTGTTTTCGCGCAATATTGATTATGTTCAACAGAAAATAAAAGATCGCTGTTCGGTGTCAACTATGTACCGGAAGTGTAGGAGGTTCATGCAACGTAATTTCGTTTCTTTGCTCTTTGTATAGTATTTTGTGTTTCACCCTTTTTCTTCTCCTTCACAATTCCCACTCTCCTCAAATTCACATGTACGCTTGATGTTTAATTAATGTGAGTTGAATGAATCCATAATAAATATGTTTCTCCAAGGTCTTGAGTCCTGCCTTCTTTCTGCGTTTCTTGTCGCTTATGTACTGATTTCTGGAGAGTTAAAGGCTAACGCAATCATCTATTAAGTTCAGCATATCTCCGAATTCATCTGTCGTCGCGATTATCTCTGCTGTGAACCCAGAATCTCCTTGTATCAACTTTACAGATTGCATCAATTGGAAACCTTCGTTCACTATAGTGAAACCCTAAACAAACCATCTTTACGAACTACTGTGAGTCATTTGCTTTCGGTTTTATCACATTCAGCCTCGTGTTCACACCTAAGTTTTATATAGTGTTTACGTCCACAACAGTCTTATATACGCTATTTTGTTAATTGTCCCCATTTTCCGACCGTCAACTCGATTCCAGTTATCGCTTATATCTAGTGTGGCGCATTAACCATAAGTTGCCTCCCAAACATTAGCTATCGCTTGTTGTGCAATCACTATAGATGTTTGTTTTGTATTTTTATCCACATAAGCAACAACACTATGTTAATCTGCTTCACAGACGTCCTCGCTTACAATATCCTATCCGTTACCTTGCAGAAACTCTTCGAAGACAGACCATCCATATGGACAATGAAGATAAGTGAACGAAAGTATGACTTGCACTGTTAGCAAGTTGTATGGGAAGAAGCCAGTGTACTAATCTGAACAACCATGTTGTACATCGACGATTATTGAAAATAAATGTGCATGCATTCACAACCTTCCGTTCATTGTCGCTTGTAGTCTTGCATTGGCGGGTCGTTCGGTAGAATAGGAACCAATGCGTATGCGGTGGAGTAACTATATGAGAAGAACTAAAAGAATAATGCGTAGTACTCGAGAGAAATCGGGTTCGTAGCTGAGCTTTCGCGCAGTAAAACGCTTTTACAGCCAGCCCCCATTTTGCCCCCATGGGTCCCACCTGGGGCCCATCGGTCAAACCCCATTTTTGCCCCACGCCAGCCCCCCGGGGTCCCCAAAGGGACCATATGGGGTGTGCTATTTGGGTTACTTCACACCAAATATCAAAGTAGATTTCGATAAAAATTACGCCACGACATTTGTGAATTAATTATCCATCTGAATTAAGCGTTCAATTTGTTTCCATGCTAGTATTTAAGGTAGAAATTGGTTGACGGGGAATTGTTCCCAATAACGATTGTACCTGACGTTGTCACGTGGTTGTTTTATCTACGGTCCATTTGGCATGTTGTATACGTGGGCATCATGTCCAACCCAGCCAGTGATAACCTGCGTGCTGGCTAGTTCATTGCTTGCTAAACATGCTTGAGTGTAGCTTGTCACTTGTGCGCACAACAATGCCCACTAATCTGGCGCCTAACGGCCCATTTTGATGGTCGTTATTTCTCCGACGATAACATTGATTCACATTTGTACCATCTCAGCTACAACAGTTTGCTCTCCATATCATGGACACTTATGGTTCTGATTACTGCTAGTCAGTCTTCGCCAGCTTCAGACTTCAGGCATGGTCAGCAGCATGTTTTCTAATATTTTGCCGGTACATATGCCCTCTTTAATATCCCGGAGTGTCATCACAAAATCTCCACGGTCGTCAGACCACCGGTGATCAATATGGTCTGATGTTAACGACCTTTCAACGCCCGACGATACAATTGCTACATTCGACAAAATCTGTAAAACATTCCCAAAAATTGCACTTTGATATTTCACGAAAAATGTGAAAAATATCTTTTTGCGCCGGAATGTCCGTTTGCAACTTGTTCAGGCCATGAAACACAATGTCTGCCAACTGAACAATTGCAGCTATACTTTGTACATACTCACCGTTTCCTCAGTGTTGACTTCAGCGCACAACAACATGGCTGACATGGCGGCTTGTTGCGCTTCACAGCGGCCATTTTTGCGTACGTACTAACGGCTGTTGAAGACGCCAGTGATTTCTGCACAACGTTTATGGGCCACTTGGAAGAAAGTATAGTTATCCCATGTTTGTGATCCATTTTGTCAGTTTTGCGATTACCGATAACAACGCTGGCCAGGTTGGTTCTACAGGTGAAGTCAAGCAAAACGACCACATGACCGCTGAAGTTTAGTGAAACAGGTGATGCGAGTTCTTTCACCATTTGACTATCGTTAGTGAGAACATCATCCAAACACATTCTGTCTGCCTAGCAAAAACGGGAAACCGAAAACATGTTCGATAATGTCTGGTGTTATGACAACCTGTAAAAGCGAGCTGCTATGGAGCCCAAAACTCCACGTAAGAAGTGCTAGAAAATTGACTTTCATGAAATTAAAGCTATCCATAAGCAGAATGTGGAAAAAGCCTGAGAATGCAAACTTTCCATTCCGCCTAAAAGTATTTCACCCGTATTTTACCTGGAGGCGTGAGACGGTGGATAACTCCAAGCAATCAATGATCTTAATTAGTCAAGAGAATGATGCAGCAGGCTGATTCAGGAATGACATTAGTTGCTTGATTACGGTGCTGAAAGGCCTGGAACGAAGCTCAAACATTCGCCGCCAGCCGGCCACCTTTACTTTCTGTGCTACTTGCGTGGGCAAGCAACATGTCTTCATTGTCCAGGTGACAATCAATTATGAGGGTTAGCGAGCTAAGATTAGGTGAGTGTAGTTAAAGATGGTTTCGCACAAGAACAATGTTCATAAAGCACAGCTACGGTGTTATGTGGACCGAGGGTGTTAGTAAAAATGCACTCATCGGTGGTTTCTGTAAGCTAGCGAATATTAGTTTCCATTGCAAGTTACATTGCTTCTTCGAGAGGTTATGAAATCAACTGAAATTCGCACCAGTTGATTCTTCTACAATCAGTCTTTCGAAGCATGAAATCATTCAGAGGTGCTGGGAAACAAACAGAATGAATCTGATAGTCCAACTTCAGTTTTGCCAGTTCTCCTTTGAGACGGTTAGGATGAGACGACATTCCGACTTGAATAAGTTGAGGCCTGTAAAGAAATCACTTTAGATAGTGTGAAGTGGCGCGGATCTTTAAATGTTCTGGACAAGTTTAGTCAGATGCGGGATTGGGACGTTGGATGTGGTGGTTAACTGAACTCGGACATGAGTCAATTCAAGCGCAAAGGGAAAAGATCTTCATCGATTACTACTGTGCTTGAGAGGACAGTTCTCAGAGTCCCGAACACCTCATATGATGATAGTTCAAGTGTAAACAGCCGCCAAATATTTCCCTCCTACTAAGGTGCGCCTATGGCACGCCGTCTGTGGTAAATCCAGGGTATATCAAAGCTCCAATTTTGCTACGCATTTTAAGAGCAAACAAGAGTAAGCTTCAATATTAGACATCCTTATGGACACTGTCACCACCGGTGGAAATTAACTGTCATGCAATATATCTGGTCACGTGGCACGTTGGGTGAGAGAAACAGGTGTGAAGGACACAAAGCACATCTTGTTACAGAGGTCGTTCTAGAGTTCTTAGTCGCGTGCCAGTCGAAGCGTAAGGTGACTTTCAAGATACTGCGTGAGGTTCTGTACGGTTACTGGGTCATCACCGGTTGAAGAGTTCACCACTTGAAGGCAATAGTTGAAGTGCCTGTAGGGCATGTGGACTCAGTTTCAAGCACCATGGCGGTAGCGGATGGCCTCTTACAAGCACGTCATAGTAAATTTTGACCACAGGCCACTACAAACTCAGAAGGTTGATCAGATGGCTTTGTTACAATTGTCCTGTTTACCTTTGTATAGGTAGCAATGAAAAACATTTCTGGTTTGTTTGGATGCATTTTAGACGGACAACGGAAACATACACCTCCTAAACAGTTTCCCAGATATGCGGGAGAAGTGATGGCTGCGCAGATAGCAGATTAATCGATTGACATGCTCATGATCTCAAAACAACTATACTGTTGGCAGAAAACTTATGCGAGGTTCAGACCTACAGCGATTGCTTACAAATTGGGTGGAATCCAGCTAAAATAATGCCATTGTTTCAAAACGTTCTCCTAATTGTTGGCAGGTCCAGGTAATTCCTGACTCGTACTTAACCAGCTTCTCGGTCTTGCGAAGAAATACAAATGTCGTCACCCATCACCAAGCATATTGCAGAGGACAGTCAGTACTGAGTTGACAAAAGTGAATAAAGTGAGAGACGACGATAGTGTGATAAGCTACTAATATGTGCGGATTATGTACTTTGATATAAATAGGTTGGATGCATATATTAAGAGTAGGGGATGACAGCGGAACTGGTCCGAAGCAGTCCCGACTCCAACAGATTAACAGAACTGACAAATCTACTGCCGGCGAACGTACACAATGTGCACGCTATATTTCCCACGCAGTTTGTGGAGTACAAACAAATAGAGCAAAGTTTCCAATAGATGTTTCGGCGGTGCTGGGTAGGTGTGCACCATTAATTATTTTGATCACTTCCGGTTAACTGCTCATCACTTACGACTGGCCGTGTGCAGTGCAGAGAGTGTGGGTGATAGTCAGTTGCTGATCGTACGTCGATGAACTGCTTACCAGATACTCGTTTGATCCGTTCTGAGGAATCCACAGTGAGGATCATTCCTAGAAGTGTGTTCCAATAACAGAAAGGCTGCACAGACAAATGAATAAGCCTGAGACACAGTTCAATGTATTGTATTTTTTGTTTTGAGGAGTTTCTTTTGGGACTAATCTCGTTAATGAGTTGCAGTAAACGAGTTCAAGTATGACCAATGTTGCGCAGAATCTCGTTATCATGTCTCCGCGAACAAGATGTGGCTTGATCCTAAACGTACTTGTATGCTTGAATCTGCCGATACATGGAAGTCCCCGTGGAGCCATAGCTTGCTTGACGGTTCGCCTTTGAACCTGTTTACATATCTTGATGTCCTTGTGTAAGTAATATGAATAGACTTGCACATATAGTGGCAATTGGGTATTTTGCCAGTGTGGTGTTTCAAGATCGAAGAGTTGAAAAAGATCATTCGGGTGCGCAACTATACTTCCTACATTTTCGTGAAATATAAAAGAGCATGGTTTCGGGAAAATATTTAGTGTTATGGATGTAACAGTTGCTTTGTTGTGCGAAAAATCGATTGTACCTGGAAATTGCTTGTAGTTGCTTCTTTGTCATACAAAAGTTTTACGTCGTTTTTGAAAAAAAAGCAGTCTGTTGGTCTTTCTAGTATACCTCGCGTGACAGGCGAATAAAAGGCTCACAGAGTTATGGATGATGCATCTCACAACGAACGCTGGAACGTTAACCATTCGGGAAGCCTCATCTATCCAGAAAATATAGTTATTCACATGCAAGACATCAAGACATTGTGATCAGTTGCAAAGTATGATACCTGGCTCACATCCGGATTAAACAGACGTCGGTTGCATGCAAAATTTTGAACTATCTGGAGGTAAGGAAATCTTGGAAACATGATAGGCAACCTGTCGTTCACCTTATTGTGGTGGATTATTAGGCCGGAGGTGTGTGTCATGCATAGATTTTACACGGCAAAACTGCGAATATGAGCCATTTTCTGGTACAGTCGATTTCTGCATTACAACACAACTATTATACAAATATCATTTTATATATTTCCCCAAAACCATGCATTCTGATATTTCACGAAAACGTGCGCCCAAATGACCTTTTTCAACTAGTTTCGATTCTGAAACACCACTCTGGCAAAATACACAGTTGCCCTCGCAGTCCCAGAGGATACCTCACTCAGTCTTAAAAACTAGGAGGATGGATCTGGTGCAGGCGGCCCAGTTACGCTTTGGTCATGCTCAGAAAATCATTGGAAACTCCTAAGTCTTTCTGTATAACCTTTCCAGGACCTCTCCGTTACGATCCAGACAGAAGGAAGTCGCCGATCACGGAGAACTTTTTGTGTTGCTTTAGCAAGTGTGAGAACTAAACGTTTGCTTAAGTTGAACGATAGCGGGTTTCCACCACCCATTCACAGAGTCTGCTGTAGTCAACCTGATGTGAGTGATCATCCTGTGAAGTGGTTGTAGGAGACAAGATTTTCATCTCGCCTCTGAATATCAGGCATCCAAAATGGTCATATGGCGTGATGTCGATGGCGAATGGAACGAAGAGTATGAACCCAGTATTGATCCTTTTGGTATATCTCTAGATGTTGGGTGTACACTGAGGCATAAGTTGTGAATCCTGACACGGTATGGTCTGAGAGATAGTTAATCTCTCAGCTTATCCAACAGCATTCCAATAATTCCACGAGACTTGGCTTTGTCTGGAATAACTGAATGATCTACTCTGTCAAACGCCTTTGTAAAAATTAGGTATACAATGTTTATGCACTGATCAGGATCAGCTGTCTTGTCCAGGACTCGCCGGTGGGTAGTTAGTTAATGGTGAACAGCTGGCCTGGAATAAACCCATGTTGTTGGGGGGGAAAGCAAATTATGCACTTGCATCTGTTGTGGGATTCGAATGTCTATTAATCTTTCTGGGATTTCTCTAATAGTATGGAGTAACAAAATGGGAGAATAGTTTGCCACTTTGCCACCACATCTGCCTTTGTGAGCGGACGTAACGTGAAGGTGCATCTACTTCGCCTAATTCGTACAGTTCAGAAGAGGGTGATGGTGGAGTGGGAGTGTAACGGGGCTGCCAGAGATTCAGTTCGCGGCCTGAAGAAGCTAGGTAGGATATTATCGTCAAGTAATGACGTTTGAGTTTCAGCTGCGTAGGCTTCCCAAGTGCATCGGCTGGAGATATCCAAGTTCTCATGGAAATGTTGGAATTTTGGTGTTGGTAAATGTGACGGCTGAGGCAGCTTTTGACAACTCAAGAAAGCCGCCCGTTACTTAGTGGCACCTATTCCGGTTATTTATGTACTTGACTCAGTGAAGCCTCTTGATTTGGCGACATCTTTTGTGCTCGGTTTGAACTGTGCTGATGTGAAGTGCTCTAGAATTTGCTTTCAAGCAAATCGCCGTCAGTTTGGAAGCCACTGTTTTTAAACCCAACAGGAGCATGGCATCTATTGAGCATCGCAACGGAGTGATGACAGGTCTGCTTAGTGCCGTCCTTCTGTAAAGGATAGCAAGACTGACGTTTCAAACGCAGGAGTTATCCAGTGATTTGTGTCAGCCAGTTTTTAGCTGCCCTTGAACAAGGCCGTTTTGGTGACGCATATTTCAGAAATGATTGCTGCAAGTAGCCCTCGGCTAAAACCCAGCGAGCACCGACAGACACGATGAGATCAATTCCATATGTTGCTACACTAGTGACTCCCTGGTGGCAAGGAAGATTGCGGGGTGGAAAGAGCATTCTGGGTTGGAGAAGTCCCCCAGCCAACTGGCATGAATGCTAGCCGGGGACTGCGAATTCCTGAGCTGTCGTGTTAAAGTAAACTTTTTTCCTGGAAAAAATCGTTTCAATAGCTCGGTACTTGGTGCAGAAATTGAAATCGTCAAAATCTGTGTCACGGACTTATATCTGCATGTTTTAACTCACTGATAATTAAAAGCCACCTTAACATAATTGTTTTTCGAAAATCGGTATGGCTGCTGGTGTTGTGGTCATTGGCGTGTGGCGATGTTAACACAGGGATGCTGGGGTTATTTCCAATGTAATTGTTCATGCTGCTCATTTATTTGTTAGTTGATTTTCAGGAGATGGATTACAATGCGACTTTCAAGACGATGTTTGAGGATCGAGAGTTCCGAACTCCCCCATAGTTTCAGGACTGTCTTCAGAGATACATGGACGAGGTGGGCGTTATTTACGTTTGTGCGAAGCTCCGTAGATCGAAAACTGCTCTGAAGTACGATAAGGTAAGATGACATGGTTTCCTGAAAACCGCGCAGATTTATTATCGTTGTATGAAGTACAAAATGCGTAGGAGTGTATGCCGGGGTGTGCGACGTGTCTAGTGGGTTAACTGTTATCAGTTTTAACGAATCAGTTCTCGCAACACATGTTGCAGATCACGATTTCATGTAGTCCGACGAGATGCGTGTCTGGTTGTGAGCTCTTTCGAGTTGGAGCACAACCACCCCCTCAGTCGTTCGCTATATGAGTCCCATCCTTCGAATCGTGGACTCATCGTCAGTGAATTGAACGAATACAGGAATCTGTCCCAGTACAATACGCCTACTACTGACATTAAACGGTATGTAGCGGATGTTTATGGGAAGTTTATCACAACCGCTGACGTTGGAAACATCCGCCGCAAGTTGGAACCTACAACGTCAAGTGAGTTTGTTACGTAGGATTGATCACTGTATGTCAGAGAACCTCGATAAGGTGCTGTCGGTGATTAGTGCTATAGGTGTGGTGCGCACTCTGAGGGATGAAGACAACCGATATACGCATATCTGCTTCGCCCAGCGAATGCAGATTGAACTATTCCGACGGCTCCCACATGTTGCGAATGTGAATGCAACTCACGGGACAAGCAGGCACAAGTATGTCATTGTATATTTCCTCATACTTTCGAAGTTGGAAGTTATATCAGTTCCTAGTGACAGACGGTATGGGACACGGCCGACTAGTGATGTACGGGTACGTTCGTAGTGAGAAGTATGCTTTTCTATGTAGACTTTTCGAAATTTTTCGTGAAATGATGGTCGAACTGATTGCGGTGAAAACATTTGTCATGGATAAGATTGCTGCACAGATGAGGGCAGTCCATGTGGTGTTCGGCTGCAACATCCCGCTGTGTTACTTTCATGTACGTGATGCCGTGCGTGGACATGTAAGTGGACAAAATTCGTCCGTCATATTTGTTGCAAGACAAACTATTTTCGCTGTCGCTTTCTATTCCACCGAATGGCTACGGCCGAAAATGAGGAAGATTAAGTTGCACTGTTACACTGTTAATCGTAGGTTTAAACGTGATCTGTACATCATCAGCCGAACCGATAAGAAGTTTCTGAATTATTTGCTGTGTAATTGGCTGTACATCAGGCCGAAGTGGGTCATCCATGCGCAAAGCGATGTTGTCCACCTTGACAATCGCACGAATAATAGATTGGAAAGCGCAAACGGTCGGTTGATGAAGAGGACGCACTCAAGTGACTTCCTAGCCTTTGCCATTCAGAAAATATTGATCCACGGCGAGCAGCTGCTGCGAGAGTATGAAATACAAACGACCTATGAGCTTGACCGTAGTAAGGTTGTGGATGTTAAATGGTACGTGAAGAACATTCTTCACAGAATGACCACGTTCGAGAGTCAACTTGCCCAAAAACATCTGAAGAGACGGAATCCACGACTCCATTTCGAAACCATATCTGAGTGCAAGGTAAGCGGTTCTCTAGTAATCACCTTGAAGATTGCAGCCTCGTGTGCTACAAGATGGTGACGCTTTAGTTGTGGATAACGTTGAGGGCACATGTGAATGTACATTTTACCGTGCAATGTAGCTGCTATGCATACGCATTTTGTCGATGTTTCGTAAACATCTCTACCCCTACGGTAAGTTTTTTTGTAGTTTTTATTCCATTTTACAAAGGTGAGGTCCCCATTCGTGACCGTTGACTTGCAGAATACAATTTGCCAATTCGGCGGTTGGTAGGCCGGCAGCTTCGGCCGCTTGCTGAAACCAATTTCAACCGCCACTATAAAGCCCCTAATCATGTACTCGAAAAACTGCATGACTGCAACAGCCGCACGGCGGTGGCTTGCTTGAACACCATCATTGCTTTTGCCAGTGTGATAGTGGAACGTGCTAATACTGGCCTACCTTTATACGCCTTCCCGATGGGTTCAACTACAAGCGGTATGCAACCGAGGTGGGTGAAAAAGCCTACATCAGGACTGCCATGTGGACACTGCGGTGACCTGGTACAGATGGACGGTTATTGCTGTGATACCGATCAGCTGATTCTTCACTCCAAATGTATCCAGATGGCAGACATAAAAGAGTGTTCATTTTGTAACAATCAGCTTCAACCTCAGTCGCCTGGTAAGTGCACGTTTCGAATCCTTATTTTTGTCAGTTCCCTCTACTTCAGCCGTTGTTTGTACTTCTCCGGTGATTATGGGAAGCAATTCTCGCATACCAACCACAACGGATGTCGACTCAGACCGGTCTGCTTACAGTGTACCGCTTTCACACGAGCCGAAGTAAGCGCGAATCAACAAAACGTGGAACGATTATCCTGTTGATACAATTGCAGAAAGTAAGTTCCTTCATATAACAGTAGGGAGATTTCTTGCAGATATCGAATGTGATGAACGACATGATGAAGACTTCATCTGATACACGGTTTCAAAAAACCTGGAAGAAAATCCGCAACACATGAGAACCGAAGGCTACATTTTGTGCTGGAAAAAAGCAGAGAATATTTGTAGATTTATCCACGCTTTTTAAATACATAATTCAAGATTCTATTCCCACGTTTTCGTCCCTAGTGACTTCACTCGTTCATCTATGTGTTTGGCATAACTGGTAAGGTGGGACAAATGGACGGAACAGTTATGTGTCTAGGCTTCAAGCACACGTTGGCTTGATTCCTAAAGACAAATGGACGGAGCAGTTATAAGTGTCTAAGTAGGGAGCACAGTTTGGCATAATTTAAGTCAACTGGACGGAGAAGCTATTAAAGTGAATAAATGTGGCATAATTGGGCGTTGATCACAGCTCGAATCAGTTGTACGAAGCAGCCTCTAGTGTGGACGCGTACTACATACTTAGGCGTTGATCATGGCTTATGTCAATCGGACGGAGCAGCTACCAATCTCAGCGCAAGACATATAAATCGGAATAACCAACGTGTCCAATAATGTCAACGTATATTGTATAATTAACAACATTTTCGTATGAGGCAGGGTGAACAGCAGTTTGCCGGCCATGTTTCCAGGATTTTGTTTTCGCCAATAGATCTCCTGAAGGCGTGACTGGAACTGCCGCTCGTTTGATTCAGATTTTGCATGAAAGTGCTTCTTAGCAAAGGACCAACGATTTTCCATATTTTTCGAGTACATCATGTTGTTCTCAGGATCCACGAAGTTTTTGAATGGTCAATGGTCCAATTCCCGTAATGAGCTATTTCATCCAAAGCTCTGTAGGCCCTCCATTCGTCCATGATTGTTGTGGTGGTCGACTGAAAGTGAAATAATAGCTTACTCGAACATGTCTTTCGATGAGGAATAATAAATTGTTTGTATCCTGTCTGGTCCCAGGTTAGACAACGGTGAACGCTGTGAATGTTATGGTGTTCTTGAACGTCCGAGGGGGCAAAATTGTGAATTATTCCTCTAGCGTAAAACGGGTATTTCCAAATATGGAAACTTTTCGAGCGGAATAATGTCGCTTGCACGGTTAATATTTCCGCCGGAAGTTGTTTGCACAACTCGTGACTTAAATCCAGTTTTGTAAAATGCAGAACAGTTGAAAGAAACTATTTCCTGACGGATTCCATAGCATCACATCCAGATGTTGAGCCCACTGCCGTTAATATGAAAGCCCCATCATCGTACACACCCGTCCATATGCCCCTTTAAGATCCCGGTGTGCCATCCCAAGAGCTCCACGGCTGTCAGACCAAGGGTCATCGGTGTGGCCTGATGTAAATGACATTTCAGCGTCGAGCGAGTACATTACCAGAGGAAGGTTAAATCTTCAGCGTGTTTGTACTCCACGTTTAGAGCACGGTGTTTCAGACATTATGGTAAATGTGTGTGCGATTATGAGGCTGTCGTAGTAACTGTAGTAGGAAGGTAATTTCGTTTAACTGTTTTGCATATTTCAGAACAAGATTTAGGTCACGAGGTGTTGTCACGAACGGCTCGAGACGAAATGATCTCAGTTTTGACGCACATCACGGCGCTTACCGAAAGCTCATAGTACACCAGATAGGACATATGTGTGAACCGGAAAACAACCCTGGAAACATGTCATGGGGTGACCAACACAGTCGTCGGTCAAGGCCGAAGCCAAGCTATTGAAGCCAAACTAATGAAGCCAGTTGCTATGTTGATTTCATATATAATGTCCTATTGACAGTATACGAGCAACTTTGTCGTGCCTCATTGCTGAGTCTTTTGCAATCAGTCGGACTAGATTGAGGTGGTATTGACCAGCGTTACAACAAGTGTGCAAGCAAGAAGGCTGTCTTGGAGCCGAACGATGGAAGCCGGCGGGAGATTGCGTACACACTAGTACCTGCTCCGTCCAGTTCGCTTAGGCTATGATCAACGCCTAAGTACGTGGTATGCGTTCACACCAGAAGCTTCTCCGTCCAGTTCGCTTAAGCTAGGATCAACGCCTAAGTACGTAATAGGTGTTCGTACTAGTAACTGCTCTATACAGTTCGCGTAAGCTATGATCAACTTTGATAAGGAGAACACGGGAGAGATCAGAATGAACGTGTATTTAGACTGCTGGGGATAAGTTACGGTGATCTCCTTCAGTTTTGGCCAAAAATTGAGATAACATACTGGCAGCTGTCAGTGAAGTCTACCGCAGCCGGCAAAAACATGGACCAACAGTCATCGGAGTCATAAGCATCCATGATCTGAAAATAGAAGGTTTATAGCTAAAATGGTAAAAGTGAGAATCAATGTTTTCGTCAGATAAATAACGGGCATCAAATTTGGTCATTATCCGTCAGATATGTGAACATTTACTCGCGTACACATGACCAGCTACATTACAACATAGTCAATAGTCAATAAACAAAACAATACGCACGTAGGTAATGATGGAGTGGAACGTATTACCCATGTTTACACCATACCATAGGCAGAAACAACCAGTTGATAACGTAGATCCTTTTCCACCTGAAATGCTATAAGGGAACAAGGTTGAACATATATTTCACATGAATAATCAACAAACGACTGTGGCTGCATAGCTTTCGTTGGGAATTACTGTGCTATTACGTGTACAATGCAATGCAAACGCAACGCAGTCGAAAATTACAAATTCAATTACATCTCCAAAACCATGCGAAATTGAGCGTTTCTGCAAGACTGGGAGATGTAGTCCACTAGGGAAATTCCGATGGATGCATTTCCAGAACGTAAAATTGATTAGGAAGACCAACATAATGCTTTTGTTGACGAAAATGGCGACATAATTTTTCAACAAAAGTGCGGATATGGACAATTTTTGGGTATAAGTGATTTTTCTTATTGCGACACAACTATTATACTCGGTAAAATCTGTATATTTGCCCCGTAATATGCAATTTAATATTTCATGAAAAATTTGAAAAATATCTTTTCGCGTTTAAATAGCCGTTTTCAACACGTTTCGGCGTTGAAGCACAATACCAGCGAACTACACGGTTGCCGGTATCAGTGTCGTAATCTTTCCAGCTGAAAGCTTTCTTCAATATCATTTTTTCTGCAGGTCACCTCGTCTTTATTCCAGCGTACACCCTAATTTCATGTAAAAGTTAACAACAGCGGTAGCAATGAATGGTGAAGCATGGCGAATACAACCGATAAAACACGACTTACTTGTCCAGATTTTGTGCATTGTCCTACGTTGAAGTAGACTTATAGGCATTCCTCATGTTTGTGTTCTTTTAAAAAGCTTAGTATTCATGTTTCAACGACAGCTCGATTGTCGAAATTATAGTCACGCTTTCCTGCTCATTTACGTCCAAATTTAAATGAAAGCATGTGTTTCCATGTCAGTCATCGATTTTCATTAAACTTTTACCTTCATTTCTTCGAAATAACGTAGAATGCGACTCTGCGTTATTTTTCTACCAATCCCTATGCCGTTGAACTACCGCAAATTCCTTGCTTACGTCTTCGGAAGACTGAAACAAAGAAATCTTGGGGGAAACGGAATTCCAAGATTTTGGGAACTGCAACATGTCACAAAATTTCAGCAACTTCTATAGCTACGAAAT
>JTDE01007246.1:1591-28407 GCA_014338405.1 Paragonimus skrjabini miyazakii | reverse complement strand
ACGATCCGTCGTATAGCTCCCAGATAACTTTAGAGGTCACAACGAAGATGATTCCGACGACCGATGAGTTTGCAAATGTGCTGAAATAAATGCGGATTCTGTTAGCCGTTAACTGTCCCAAAAATCTGAGCGCACGCGACACTGAACGCAGAGAGAGAACACAGGGCTCGCGACCTTGGAAACCAATTTTTTGTATTGTTCAATGAATCAACTCATATGATTTAACGAGTGTACATGTGAATTTGAAGAAGGTGAAAAATGCGAAAAACAACGAGAATTATGCAACACAAAATGCTGTACAAGACGCTACACTTCTCACCATCTGACTGTGTAGCAATCTACACGAACGTGAACATGTGGTATGCAGGTGAATTGATAATTCTGCGCAAACGAGTGGTTTTCAGTGTCCAGTCAAATGACAATACGGAGGAGTGAATACACACTGGCCCAACGAAGTAACCGGAATGTCAATCCATCATCTGATTGACCGAACTTAGGAGGTAAGTGCCAAACAGATGAGCTCAATGATCTAGCCACTCAGGTTCAATTTTACTTGGATGGCTTGCATACCGAGACGCTCGAGTAGTAGGAGGATTGGCGCATGACGGCGACAATCAACGGTGTGAATTTTTGAACCGCTTGCAGTTGGGTGCAGGCTGATGTTATCATCTGTACGCCGAAGGCTCGTGGTGGTCGGATGAAATCCATTCTGACTGATGAACGGATTGATGAGTTGCTGATGATCTAACAATGACCTCAGAGCATTTGCATCTGTGAATGAAAGTGCATTTCAAAAAGACGTCACCGCAACCACCGGCGGATATTCGAATGATCGATTTATCACAGTCAAGAAGTTACATCGCCGTTCGGTCAGCATGAATACAGAGAAGAACAAGGACGCAAGGGGGCGATCCGTCTTTCAACGCTTGAAGTGCTTTGACTAAAAGCGCACCATTTGATGAGCAAGCGAAATCTATTCCAAATTGTTCTGCACTCGCGCGATGCAGAGGTCGTTGTAGGGTACAAGGGTGTGTGTTACCCTGACCAACAGTCGAGGTCGAAATGTTCGCCCAATTGGATTGAGGCTAAAGTCGTACATCGTTAACTGTGAAAAGGCTGATACGCTGGTAAAGATTGCAAGCAGTGGCTCGATGCTGTCTGGGTCTAGTGACGATGCACATCTTTGTGCACACCGTGAAGGTAGTTTGTAATAGCGCCTCGTGTCACGGCGCAGCGTTAGAACAAGTTTTGTATACGGTGCATGTTAGAGCGGACGGTTGTTGCGTATTAGGCCATACTTATGGCCAGCCCCATCGAAGGTGTTTGGAGCATCCTTAAGCGACATCTATAAATGCAGTTTTGTTCTTTGAGACTGGATGATCCGAGTGATACGTTGAGTCAGTGAGAAAGGAGGATACGCAGGTTAAAAGGTATAGTGGATCACTGCAATTCACCGTAGCCATTTGTCACGCATACTCTTGGGTGATGTATGCAAGCCCTTCATGATGATATGCGATCATGAACCTGATTGTGAAGTCGCTGAGTGAACGTACAACTGCCCTTCCAGGGCATTGCAAATCTGATTGACCCTTTCAACATTTTCAGCTCAAACTTGAGTCACGGCCTGTGAAACTGCCTTGATATTGTAACTCAGTGCTTAGCCGTTTCATAGTTGAGCTTTGTCACTTTGTTCTCACTGTGCATTATGCAGGAGAGACTGGCTAGGTGCCAAGCGAGTAATGAATTTTGTAAACATAATTATACGCTCCTTTGAGATGAGTAAACATTGCTGCTTTGGACAACTGCCCTAGTCAGTTCCTGTTGATGATTTCAGCTATACAATCGGCGCAGAGACGTAGTTTTAGTAGAACCTCAGATATAACAGCTTTCAAGCGAATGTGGTTTCGCTTCTTTAAGCTCTATCACAAGACATCACTGAAGATCGTACGTCTTGCTTGAAGAACTAGCAAGCTCTCGTCAAGGAGAGCCAGCCAACCGCTTCCTGGAGTATTTAAACGACGTAACCTGCTTCTCAACTTCACGGAAATATCAGTCAGAAAACCTGAATCCATTGGACTCAGGTGTGCAACTCGAAGCATAGCAAACAACAGAGTACAACGCAGAATACTGTCAAGTGGATTCAACGTGGTGAATACGATGCTAACCTCAACGGTTGCCTCTCTTTCGAGAAAGACACTTTTCAAACCAGTGCGAGTAGAATGTGTAGATTTAACGCTCTTCTCTCAGGTAATCTGCTTGTTCTATACTAATTGGTATCTTTCGTTGGTTACGATTGTATCCGTCGTTCTGTACACTCGTGTCATTCTCCGTCGGAATGGAGATGAAACGACAGCCCACTATGGCAGTTCGCACCAAAAGTATGAAGTGACAGGTGCACGGTAACGTTGTTACAAAACATTAACTACCTAGCCTGTATCTCCTGTATAGCGCACTGTAGAAACGAAGTGACAAGGTTCAGTTATGCGAAGGCTAAGCACTGAGTTACGATATCATGGCAGTTTCGGGGCCATGACTCACGTTTGAACCCAAAATGTTGAAAGAGTCAATCAAGTTTTGATTGCCTTGAAAGGGCAGTTGTATGTTCACTGAGCAACTCCACAATCATGTCCATATTCACATATCACCATCAAGAGCTTGCATACATCACCCAAGAGTATGCGTGACAAATGGCTATGATGAGTAGCAATGATCCGAGCCATTCTATTCACCACCATACCTTCTAACCTGCGTATCCCCCATTCTTGCTGACTCAAGACCATCTAATCTCAGAACACACTGCTTGTGCCGACGAAGTGTATGCCTCACTACGCATTATTCATTGTGGCTGCCGATGGTTGGATGAAATCTCAGGGTAGCAAGGTGATACCGTAGTCACGGGCTGTGAAGGCTTTGACCTCCTCGTTGAGCAAGGTTGGTGGATTCTTTTCTCTCGGGTTGGGAAGTTTGCGACAATCCACAGGGCTGCCCGAAAATGTTCTGAGGCATGACCGTGTGTCGCAGTCAATGGCGAATCAGTATGGATGAGGTCTGACTTTTTTTCTTCTTCCTTAAACCTCTGTTGTTTTCTTTCTCTTCTGTTGTTCTCTGTACCTTTACTTTTTTATTACCCTGCAACTTCGTGATCGGTTGTCAGGACCAACGGCAGACTCAGCCACCGTGCCCACGGGTACAGCACAATGATGAAAATGACTGATGATGATGGTTGAACATGCCCTCCGCCGGTAGTTTGCTGTCTGGAGCCTATAGATTGGATGTTGAGATGTAGATTGCCATAAATTTATCTGTCGTATCTTGTGTTGGTCCCCTGCCCTTGGTATTCAGAAGAGTTCGTTTAAAGATGCCCACAAACCACTACGCCCGTCCGGCTTGTTGAAGTTGGCGCGATGGTGGGTCGATTTGCTGAACGTTGTTTGGTTCACAAGTGGCTATATGTGAAGTTGAGGTAAATTGAGGCCTGTTGCCCGTCATCAAAATTGCCGGCGTTCCAAATCAGCTGGATAATTGTGTTAGGCTGGTAATTGTAGGGTATATATCGGGATGAGCCGCCAGAAACACTTCTGGTCGTTTGGCGAGTGCGTCTATTGCAGTCATATAAGTCTGTCCGTTGATGTTTCACATAGTCTACGTTACCATACTACGGTTGCTGCACCACTAGACAAGACCGTAGGAGCGTATTTAGCTGACGATTTGGTGGCACCGTTCCAGTGCAGCATTCATTTGAAACCAGTAGAACTGTCCGAATACGCACACACTAAGTTTTTGCGGGATTACCGTTTGGTACTCGAACCTGACAATAATTCACGATTGAAAGCGATTCCCAGCATTAGAAGTTTTGTCGTAGTTCACCGTCCAGGATGTCCTGGGGTCTCATGTGTACGAAGGTTGTCACCCGCTGGAGCGTCTCGTTGTTTCTTGGATCGTTTCGGCTGTTGCCTGTAATACTCGAATAACATCCGAGAGCATATGATTGACTTCCGGGGCAATTATGGCAGCGTCATTAGTCGTGATTTCCGCCTCTGAGGCTTGGGATCTGATTAGACACGGTAGGGCTTCTGTTTTACTTATAGTCAGCTGCTGAGTATTTGAGCCTGACGTCGTATGCGAGGAATCTTATCGCCCATCTTTTAAAACCGTTAGTCGTATAGAGTGGTATGCCCTTCCTGGACCCGAAGATTGCGAGGAATATCTTCTGACCGGTGGGCAGCGTGAATTACCGCCCATACGACATTTGGTGAATTTTCTTCACTGTAATTGGCAGTTTCCTCTTTGACTTGACTGTATTCCTCAGCTAGAGAGATAGCGAGGTCGACCTGGCAGCGTGTTTAATGGCTTTTCAGAGCCATCCGGGAATAGCTTCGTCGCCAACTTATATCGTGTCCATCGCAGGTCCCTTTCACGCGAATGTTCACAAGAAGTACATAGATAAAAATCCAAACGGGTCCGAGTAACAGAATGTAAATATTTGTTTAAAGTAATATGTGGTAGAAGCACCGACACGATATCAACCACATTTCTTGAGAAAGCGGCAATTCACGTTCGAGTTATTGAAGTTGCTACACTCACTAACCGTGGAATAAGGTCGGAATTGAAAGGAAGAGAGAAGAAAAAAGAAGGGAAGGGGACCTGGGTACTAGGAATTGCTACGTCTACATTCAAACGTTCAACATCAAGGCGCCTACGCCTTGCAAACAAACAACGGAGCTATAAGTGAAAGTAAGGCGTCGTCAAAAAGACAGCTTCCTTGCGGCTTTCACTGCCCCGCGTCATTAAGTTCACTCACTTCACAGACAACTCAACCAAACAACGAGTGCATTCATGCCACTGAGCTCGGTTAGCCGCCATCTCACCTAACGTCTCCAGTCACCGACTCTGTGAGTCACGAAGGCCCCAGCCTGGGAGACGACCCCGATTTACAGTGACCAACCTCCTCGTGCACGATTTCATTTTTCTACGCCAGGTCATCATCTGTCCACCTTGCGCCAGTCGGCCGCAGCGTCAGCAAACAGTGCCCGGTGTGGCAAACGACTAGCTGGCATCCTTAGTACATAACCTAACCATCGAAGTCTGTGCAAATGTAGTGATTGAACAAAAAACTTGTTTGGCAATCAATGCCAGACACCTGCTTCTTCACCTCGTTAGTTACTCGTTGGTGCCACCCGATACGAGCGATTGAACGCATATATCGGTGGTCAAATACTTGAAGACGGTTCATGTCTTCTACTCCGCTTGGCCGTGTTTCGCTACCGTAAAGTAATACAGCCCTCGCTGTCGTCTTGTACACGCATTCCTTGAGTCCCAGAGGGATACCTTTCTATTACCGTAGGTGTTCCAGACTAGCGAACACCACTTTAGCCTTAGGGATATGCGCTTCTATTTCATTCCAAATATCTCCGCCGCCGCCCCTGATGCATCTCCCCAAGTACACAAACCGATCAACAATTTCCATGACTTCATTATCCAACATCGAATCTACGTAATCACAACTATTGCAGAAACACTTCACTCTAAGGCTGTGGAACGCGTTTAGAAGTACTTAGCAGAACTCAAAATAGCGTCTAGCATTGTTTGCGCTGCTTGGAAAGTGTCAAACAGCAACACCTTTTCGTTAACATAATCAAGATCAGTCAACCTTCCACCATGCAAGAGATCGACACCGGCATCTTGTGAGTGCTGCAGACGGTCCTGAAATATTTCTTCTATGACAAAATCAGATAAAATGGTGAAAGTGGACAGCCCTGACGTGCGCCCCTTCTGGCGCTGAAACTATTTAATAGTTCACCTTAGACCCTAACCTGAACTGAAGTATCAGAATAGAGCTCTGACAGTATGTTCACATACTTGGTCGGCACACCCTTTCCTTTGAACGACTCTAGAAGGGTAGATCGATCCACCGAATCGAACACCTTTATAATCTGGAAATACGGTGTTTGCTGGCCGGCGATACACATGACGCTGCTCCAGAATTTGACGAGCAGTAAAAATGCGGTCTATACATCCTCGCCTGGAGCGGAACCCTGTTTGTTCTTTTGTCATGTTCACTTCTCAAACTATAGTGTGTCGACAAAGAATACTGGATGCCAGAACTCTGGTAATGGCTGGGGTCAAGATAACTTCTCTGTGAGTCTCGCAAGAGTGCCTGACATCATTTTTTGAATATGGAAACTATTATCGAGTGACCGCGGCAAATAAGCATGGTCTCTGTCGCCTACATAAGTTAAAACAATTGCGTCAATGCCTCTACTAACGTCTTCTGGCCTTCTTTGGAAAGTGCCGCCACGAGATCATCAGGGCCGACAGCCTTATTACGTTTAAGAAACGAAATGCAATTGCGGACCTCAGTTTTTGTGGGCAGTTCTAAATCTACCGACCAGGGTGCTACATTATAAGTTTGTGGTGACTACATTGTGGAAACAGGAGACCAGTTAGAATGACTCAGTGTTCCGCTCAGTACTGTAATCTTTTGGACATTATGGATGAGTGGGCCATCTGTCTCGCTGATAGCTTCACTGCCAGACGGTCGTCTGGAACCAGTGGCTCGGATAAGCTTCAAATCTGCCGATGTTTCCTGAAACAAAAGTGGTCTCCGTTTGCTTACATTTATCCATTAACCAAGCCTCACGATCAGCCTTTAAGCTATGTTTCAGTTTCCTACAGATATCTCCTAAACTTGTTATGTCAACTGCCAGAGGGAATGTTCCGTCTGGCTTCCAATAGCTGTAGGGGTTTTTCTGAGATCCAGTGTTTGTTCAACCCACGAACTCCCATGCCGCACGATACAGTACTTGCTTCATGAATGGCATGTGTGACTTGAGTACAACAGTTTTGAGGATTTTCGGGGTAAGAACTGCCCAGCAAAAGTGAGAACGAAACGACAACGTCCCAGCACATGATCTTAGTCCAAGTATATGCTCCAATATGAACGATAGTCCTGAATCGAACCCCGCCACCTATAACTAACTGGCATGTGGTCTCTCTGAGACCAGTCCTGATTCGGAGATGGATGGCACCAAGTATAGCAAGGATGCGAACAATGCTTAAAACTAGTGGTGACTGAAAATAGCTTATGCTTAACACACAGCTGTAACAGTCGCCCGCCATTATCTGAGCGATGTGATGCTATCCAAAACGCGGCCTCACCCACCAGCCGACCTGGGTGTTCATTTTTCCGGCCAGAATGATTATATGAAAACCATGCCTCGGCTAAATGAGAGCGACCAGATACAAGTAGAAGTAATCCATTACTACAATCAGTTGGAGCATAAGCAGGCAATGAAGAGGTTTCTGACAGTTTTGCATTTAGAGCCGGGCTTAGTAGAACCTGCCAAGCGGACGACACAAAGTCTACTGTTAATAGGAATCCAATCTAGCAATGCGACTGTGGCCGTCGTGCTGAGGGCTATACCACCTCCAGCCTGACCGGCAGCAGTAGCTGTGAAGTCACCCGGAGTGTATAACCAGTATTGGGTAGACAGTGCAAGTTCTGTTATTTCCATACGTTGACTACTGTCCTAGATTCTAGTCTACGAAATGCAGCAGACACTGGCATTCAGCGAGTCTAACGTTCTTGGGAAAGCGACCTCCTGATCTATCTGTTTTAGAGTGTGGACGTTGAAGGCATCTATATTAATTCGCATTCTAGGTCTAAGCAAGAGACGGGGGAACCTGAGGCTGTGGTAAGAATTGGGACTTGCCAGCACAATGTTGCTGTGATTAGCTGCATTTGTTGCAAGACATGCAAAGTAATTATTAGAAATGAGGGTCGAAAGGAGTTTGGGAGCTAACTTTGATAGTACAGTGGAATGTAGCATATTTTCGCCTATCCACCTTGCTGTATGCAGTATATAGAGCGACCCGGCTTATACTGTGAAACGGCCGATGCAGTATGGAATTAATAGGGTTGTGAGTATTCATGTTTGTATGTGGGCTGAGATACTGCCAGAACGCCCAGATCTAAACAGGAAAACGATTAAGGTTCTCAACCGAAGCCTTTGGCTTAAAAGCCTATACTGCAAGACAGCGAATGGGTGGCTGTTTACCAAAACTGGTACTTTTCCGGGAGAAAATGCCAACCTTCTTCCAAATTCCAACCTGGAGGACCAGGAGTGTGTGGTTTGTTAGACCTCTATTTATTAGCCTGTCTGGTGTAAGTGACTGTCGGTGGGGTTTTCACACCGCCCAGTTTTACCCAATAAGTCTTTGAGACGCGCTAGCCGTCACACCACGTCAAGGTCCAGTCTTATTTTGACGAAATCGCACATAACTAGTTATGCCCCATCGGTGCATCTGACAACCGTTGCACCTGTCTAAAACTACCCCTTTCGTTTCTAGGAGAGAGCATTACGTGATGTGTCTTATATAATACTCTGTTTATCAGATAACGAGTTCCCATTCGTATTTTCAGGCTATTTTGGAACGATAGTTTTCTGGTCGAAGCATTATTGAAAACCTGGACATAACGAATGTCTGTCGGTTTTTTCAGCCGATATCCGTTGACTTGGCGATCGTTTCTACCTGCTTCCCATTACTTTCGTATATCGCGCTGTTTTACTACCAATGCGGATGAAACATCCTCGGTCGAAGAACAGGAGACACAGGATACCTTGTCAACTGAGAAGACGATTGTTAAAAGCTACAAAGTCAGCCAGGGTGGCGATATAAATACCGTTAACTTGTTGGGTACAGTCATTGGAGTAAAAGTAAGTATTTCATATAATGTTTCACTTTTCCTGCTATTTGTCTGACTCTATCTGTGTAGACTTCAATGTCTTCCAAAAATTTTAGTAACTCAACAGAACTGTCTGTTGTTTCTACAGTGTGTTGGTACTGGTCCAACAGATTAATATCCAGTCTGTAGTCACTGTAAAAAACCGATCGACAATGAAAAGCAAGGACTCAACGCGTTGAACCTCGTTAATTTGTATCGACCATGGAAAAATAGAGTGTACAGAGAAAACACGTCAAGCTAACGAGGCATGGAGAGAGTTGTGATTGTAGCCCCGGGACGGACATTACAAAAGGGGATAGCTTGACTAAAACAAAAGTAGGTAAAAAACCAAGATCATCAACAATGTACATGTGAATGCGCCTGTCAAAAATATCATTTATTATAGTCGCTACATAGCTATCCCCCAGAAGGCTAGTAAGCATTACACGGGCCTTCGTTATTCCAGAGAGAGAGAGAGTGTGTGTGAGTGAGAATAAAATACACATATCATGTCCTTCTGGATTACCACAGTTACAGGGTGATACACATGAAGAATAATGACATGGGGAGGGGAATGTCAAAGTTCAGGGGAGGGTCGGTCGGAAAAATTGCTGCTGCGCTGTTATTTTGTTATTTAGTCTTCGGTGCTTTTCTTCTCTGTCGCAGCGGGCTGCCCAACCCTAAAAACTCTTGAGAGAAAAGGGGGGTAGGTTTGTCCAGTGCTGTACGATAGGTAGCTGGAGTTGTCTCTCCACGCACCATGTTCGGATAGTCTGTAATGGAGAAACACTGTAAAGTACCCGCACGACTGACGGAAATGGATAATTTACCGTGCCAACGTATCTGGTCGACTAAGTAATTTCACAGCCAACGACTTTATAGACCCTGCCCTCGGTTTTTTCTCTTGTTCTTTTGCTCCTGTCTGAATTGGATAGACTCAAGAAAGTAGAGGGTTAGCATACGAAAGAACCTGGTCCAGAACAACGCCGTTTGGGTTGCGGACCTGGTAACGCATGAGATAACTGCAAAGGCATGGGAGTCAAAAAAGTTTTTTTTGCTTTCGTACGAATGTGCGTATGTTATAATAAAAAAACACATCATTTATGAGAATAAGAAATGTTAACATATTCTGCAAAACGTACTGGTTTGCGAAACTCCCTACCAAGACGTATATGCCTAGAGGTAAAGGAAGCAGGGGTTGGGGTTGCAAAGGGTTCCGGGGACGGAACGCTTTTTACTGACACTACGGGGCGAGGTGTGCCCTGGGAAGTGTCTCAGAGGATTCTTCTCTCTGACGATGTCAGAAGTGCAGGTTGGATTTTGAGAGAGCTTTTTTGACGAAGATGCTCGATCTCAGTGTCAGTGGTTTGCGCGGCAGCCATGGCTGCCAAACCAATGCCATTGTCAGCAGATGCGCCGAGTTTATGGACATTGTGAGTTATGGGTGTTATAGCTGCAACAGTTGTGTACGTGCCGGGTATGCTTAGCCAGGTGCTGGAATCGATTAACAGACGGCGTCTCGTATCAACCAGAAGGTCAAAATATCGGAGAAAAGCGATCCCGATTATGGCGAATGGTACCGCGGCGTTTGTAAACACCCAGCAGAATGTCCACCGTAGGCCTAAGTTAAGCGTTAAGGAACGCTGTCCATATGTAGTTATAGGCGTGCCATTTGCAGCACGGAGCTGTGGGCTGCATGGGTTTGGCACCTCGTTTTTCGTAGACGGAAACACGCTAATCTGCGCCCCGGTATCAACCAGGAACGTGTGTCCGGTTTTTACATCCCGTACAAAAACGAGGCGACAGGGAGAGTCAGTGCCGACGGCATTATTTGCCGTTAAAGTTCGGCTGTTGAGTTTGCATCGCCTCGATGATGCATAGGTGCAAGGTTGGGTGCACCGCTTGGCTCTATCACCAAAACGTTCGTGGTACCAACAATAGTCAGCTTTTGCCCGCGGTTTGTGTCATCTGGGTGAAATATCAGGTCCACAATCTGAGGAAAGGTTCGAGGAAATTTTGTTCAAATCACGTCGCAAAACTGTGATTTTTGCTCTTAGAGCCTCAATGTCTGCTGGACCACGCTTTGCGGTAACCACACTGCCGGAACTGTGCATGCCTATTGTAAGACGTGGACTAGGCTGTGATACACTCAAGCAGCCCAGTAGTGATTGAAAACGCTCCACTACTTGATCAGCGATTTTTGCTCTCTCGGCGAGAGTTTGTGAACGAGCAACTGAAACAATTGCCTGCGTTGCTTCTGGCAATTAGCTAAACCAGAGTTCCCTGATGACGGATTCGTTCATGTCTGAGTTGCCGATGAGTTGCCGCATCTCTGCTAGCAATATTGAAGGGCGTTTTTCGCCTAGCTTCAAGTCGTGAAAAAGTTGTTGTACTCGGGTCTTTTCGGAAAGTATCATTTGCTTAATAACTGCCTTTTTTAAGGTACCGTACTTAGGTTCCACCGGCTAGTTTACTATCACATCGCGAAGCTGCACGGTGACTTCACTAGGAAGCCTGGCTAACAAGTGACAGAATCTTGTTTGTTCAGACAGTATTCCGTTGTTAAAAAAAATCTGCTTCTTAGTAAACAAACCAAAGAAGAGGGTACATTTCCGAAAACGGAGGGACCACTAACACATTAGTACCGATAGAGGGGCTGTCAACGTCCTTAGATAACATTTCAGACATTGGGTAGTGATTGTGCGGTTATGAGCTATCAAGAGCTACTAATGAAACCGGATTGAGAAAATATATGAATGAACGTACACACGAATAGAGAAAAACAACTGTTTACGCGAACGTCAATAAAAACAACAAATATGCAAAGGAACGAACTCACCAAGACGCAAAGGACGACTGTAGCGAAATGTTCACCAATTGTTGGAACTGGTCCAACAGATTAATACCCAGTCTGTAGTCACTATCTAAAACCATCCGACAATGAAAAGCAAGGACTCAGTGCGTTGACCCTAGTGTATTAGCATCGATCATGGAAAATAGAGTACAGAGAAAAGCACGTCAAGCTAGCGGGGCACGGAGCGAGTTGTGATTTTAGCTCCGGGACGGATATTACAAAAAGGGATAGCTTGACTAAAACAAAATTAGGTAAAAAAAACCCACGATCACCAAAATGTACATGTGAATGCGACTATCAAAAATATTATTCATTATACTCGCTACAAGTGTATGCGAGTCATCAATTGTTGTATACGTATTGTAAAACGATGGCACTGTTTCTCCTGTTTCTTATAGCGTCAGGTGCCTTTTGTAAAAATTAGAAAAATGTAGTTACAACCTTCGGAAGAATGGGACACGTCAGGTGGTTTATTAGAACGAAGCGTTGCGGATTATAAACATTTTGATTTATTCCCTCATTCACATGCCAAAATTAATGGGAATATTCTACGATTCACTATGGTGATACTAGCTAGACAGAATGAACATAGTGTAAAATGAGGTCAGATGATGTGTCATTCAGTTTTTTACATGTACCGGTATGTTTGATTCGCAAAGTTTCGTTGATGATCAAAAGTTTGAGACTGACGTTATACGGTAATCCAGTAAACGGGTTGAATGAGTCACTTTTATGAGCTGTCTCCAAAAATGCTTTCCACGGTTTGGGATAACTGTTCGAAAAGGCTTTCGGTGGTCCTCCATGGTACGCACGGATTCGTTCTACTGCTGTGATCGTCAATGGAACTACAGGCTAATGAGCTGATGAGTTCATTTTGAAGCGAGTGGTGTCACATCAATTTCGTGAGTGTACGGGTTTGAACTGCGTAAATCGTAAGCATGTTCTGTGAGTTTCACTAGTGTATACTAGTTTCTTACATGACTAAATACTTTTCATCTTTCTTACTTGCTTAGGTGTTGTTTTAAACAGGTCGATATCTCTGCTTTCCTACTCCATTAGTTTTTCCCAATGCAAAGCAAGCCTGAAAGAGAATGGTCAGTGATTTTCCTTCACACACGTTTGCTACGCCCTGGCTCCTCAGACTCAACAGAAGAGAACACGTCTTCGGATGCCCCTCCGTCCTACTCTTCTACCTCCAGTCGTGTGCATGTTTTCGATCCGCGCATTCTTGCACACGCCCGACGAGTGAAAACAGGAGATAGATTGTTTGTCAACGGTTTTCTATCTTATTACACCAGACCCTCTCATGCATCTTACGCTGCTGATGGACATGTTCCGAAGCTGTGTGCAGTTGTTGCACAGCGTATGGTTTTCATGGGGCATGCGCCCTGTAGTTCTGTCGACGACCTTGAGGATTCAACAGACTCTTCACTTGAATAGTCAAGCATTTTCAATTTTGTTTATCAATCCGGTTTCTATTCAGACATTTTCCTTCTTATTCACACAGTTCGTAACTACAGCGGGAGACTGACAGAAATTTATTTCTTTTATTTGCACAGTTGAGTCTTTTGACAGAAGTTGACAATACGAAATATGATTATGGATACTGAATTAGATTTTATATCAATACGATATTAATTCACTTAGTCCTTTTAATGTCGTCTGGAACTGGCGGAAGTGCTGACTGCATGTGACCTTAACCAGTACGAATAACGAACACCAAACTGGTCAGGCTGTGCTTTTTTTCAGTGCTCACGGTTAGGCTTACGGGTGACTGTGTGGTCGCATTCAGCTGCGACACCTTGGAGTTCGTATTAATGACGGCGGCTGACTAATGGTAGCAAACACTTGTAACTTTATGTTCAGACATCCACAGGAAGAACGGGATACACAATTCCATCTCGTATAATAAAGCTTCCAGGGTGCATCAAAACATACCCAGTAGAGGCGTTCTTCGTAGCGAATGACGCTTGCCTGTTCGGTGTTTATAACTTAGTCGTGAGGAACCTGACGCGGGGTCTTGTGGATCTCTCCAGACTACCACCACTGACTTGCAACCGTCTGTTTTCTTCGCTGTTCTACGAAATCTAATATGTCCATCGCTTTCTCGATCAATTCAGGTTTGCTGCACAAGGCGACGCGGAGAGTCTTCCTCTGTTTGGTATTCGCCGCTGCAAGTAACTTCGTTGTCCGAACATACGTGTGTATGCAAACGTCTGTTCTCTCAGTTCGCTAGATTTGTAACTGTTTTTAAACATCGTATCAAAGATCCACAAGGCGAAACTGATAGGTTAAAGCATTAGATAACCGGATATAACTAAAAGACAACGGAAAATGGTAAAACAGTCACTGAAGGCTTTGATAACAAAGAAGTGGTTTATTACATTCTATATCTTGGTTTAGAAGGAGGAATTCGATGCGCAAACCCCTATATCTGTCTCCTATATGGAATTAGGGGTGTTCTGTCATTGTCATAAGGCTAGAATGGAGTCCGTGTCGTTTGTTGCTAAAATGAATAATGTGCTAAAACGCGTGTATGTTGCGCTTCGTCCACTTCGATATTTGTTTGCTCTTGTTCTAAAGGAGTTTTAACGTTTACCATACGAACTACGTGCATCACGTGAGGTCAAACAACAGCGCATCACATTAGGCACTCTCTATTCCCAGGGGTCAATCATGTGATGAGTTGACTGGGTTGCTATTGCTTCAGTCGTCGGCCCCAGGCATACCTTACGTTGGTTGAAAGTGGTCAGTCATCCACATGTTTTGAACTGGTAAATTAAAGTACGCGCACTACTAAATATTGAATATCAGGTTGCGAGTATGCTAAAGGATGTGGCCCAAACGGGTGTGTGCGAAAAAGTTAAGGTCGAAGACCATTATCGATTGTTTTGGACAACTCTCGTGAACACAGTACTTTATGATATGATGAATGCTTATGTAGAGAAGATTGAGCAACATTGAAAGCATTTGTCTCCCATTTCATTGACGTAGGTTATTTAGTGAACGACATGCGATACTGGAGCCTCTGATGGTCGGTTACATTCGCAATATTGTAATTTACCACCGTATGCGCAACCGTTGTGCATCACTCCCTTCAGGGAATCCATATTGAACTGTTGTAGTCCGCACCAGATTGAGGATGCTTGTTTGGCCATATGTAAACTGCTCAAGATTAGCGCCCGATCATGGGACTTACTCAGAGTGTTTAGGCATGCGGATTTTCGAATTAAATCGGCTGGTCATCCTCACGGTGTTGGCAGCGAAAATTAGGTCTCAGCAACTGTGTTTAAAACAGTTTAGTCAAGCATTTGTTTTAGGAATTATTCACCTACCTTTCTAATCATCTGGGACACGGTGATTGGTTTTGTCTCCGAGCCCGTGAATATGTGTTTACTGTGCCCTTCTCGTTTGTCTGAGATTTTCCGTGCCTATTTCTCAAAGCAATAGTGGCCATCTGTCAAGCCTCTCATGACTACGGCAAAACAGTATGTGAAACGTGGAGACAACGAACGGCCTGTGATTATCCGCGAACGTGACACCTGAATTGTATTGCGTCCGGACAAATATGGCCTCTACTAAGAGTATCCTAATAAAAATTTTGGTATTCCTGTTGAGTAGTAGGGGATTTTGGTTTTCATATAGATTGAGCATCACCCACAGTTGATCGCAGCTGTCACATTCCCATAGACATTTCAGTCGGCCCCTTTCGAAAAAAAGCACTAGACTCGAGTTTTGCTCTCTTTAGGGCTCGCCAGTAGTGCATATTCTTGACACGGCCGGGACTAGAACCACGGCCACGCTGTTCATGAGGCAATCGTGTTTACCACTGCGCCGTTGACCTCACATTAGGCACGACTGAATTTTCATATGTGACTACTCAACTACTTTCGCTTGTGAATACTGATCAAGTTACCCGATCGCATCGAGAGTAGACACAATAACTACTAGTCATCAGTAATCAAAATAGCACTCAACAAGTTAATGGTTTCTGTGAGTTCAACTTAGAGAGAAGTCTTAGTCGAGGAGTCATCGATTGGAGTTAACAGAACAGGTACTCTGTATGTTATCGAGACGATGGGACAACCTGATCATTGCTCACAAACGAAAGTAGTTGAGCGTTCACATATGATAATTCGGTCTTGCCTAATGTGGGGTCATTGGTGCAGTGGTAAACACGATTGCCTCATGAACAGCGTGGCCGTGGTTCTAGTCCCGGCAATAGCGAGAATATGCACTACTGACGAGCTCTAATGAGAGTGAAACTCGAGTTTAGTGCTTCTTTCCGAAAGAGGCCGACTGGAAAGTCTATGGGAATATCACAGCTGCGATCAATTATGTGTGATGTTCAATCTATATTTTAGTATTCCTTGCCCTTCATAGAGCCTCTCAGAAGTTCAGTTAGCATCCTGTAGAACTACCCAGTATGTTACGGAAATGTTTGCTACAGTAGCATCCAACTTGCCCATCATGTCACGTCTGACTGGTGGAGACCGGTACGCATCACGTTATTAAGCTGTTTAACACTCGTTCATTCTGATTTAGGTTACGAAGAATGTCGCAGAACGACCGCTATGCATGACCACATCAGCGTATGATCTGCCGTCGAAAACTAACTGGACGTACGCTATTAGTTGGAGTATGCTTGAGACCGGTTGAGTATTCATAAGTTCAGAGCAACTTAACCAACAAAACAAATTACCGAATATTCACGAGTTGTCTAGAAACCAACTGAACGTAATTTCCTCTCGTTTCTGAATTCCAGTACATCATTTTAACATGTTCTTCCCGACTGAACCAAGGTCGGTTTGACTGTTTATTTAACTTCCATTTTAGTCCATCCCCCACTTTAATCGTGGAGCGATAAATCCTAACATTATTGTGCACGTTAGGTTTACGGTGATATTATGGTGCGTTTTTACTGAGCTAGTATTCTGCTGGAAGATTGCGTTCCCTTGTCGTTCGAACTACGTCTCAGCCTGTCACTAATTTTGTCAAGCACGCATCTTTCCGAGTCATATCGGTAATACCTCACTTCTCACTACCAAAGTTCACATATGTCCCTACTCAGGTGTTCATGAGTAGCAAGTTTTTATCGACTGTATACAACACTGGATGTTTTCTTGGTGAATGAAACTTGTCATTTTCCATCCAAGGACAGTTTCGCAATGTCCTGAATGGTTCACTTAGAGGCATCCATCGCGAATGTTGGATTTAACTCCAAAAAACTCTTCGTTCTGTTGGATATCAGTCGAGCGACTATACTTAGATAAAATTGTAGGTGGACGTTTTTCTATAACGACTGACCCCAGAAAAGTTTGACAGTCTGCAGTGTATTCAAGTGCATTTTGTTGTGAATCAATGTATTGTTTTATCCGAACTCACTAAACGTCGTATCTTGTGTATGACAACATTAGAAGTGTTCAACTTTCACTGTCTGTTTCCGATAGGGACCACGATCACTTCACACCCGCTCCTAGATAATCGGTCCATCACTACAGCAGCCACAGTCAATGTGAATCAGCCACTTACGTGGTGTGCGTTCATGTTGCTTGTTGATCTTTCCGCTACATATCTAACTGATGCTTCGCATGTATTCTTGTATAGAGGATGAAGAGGTACAGAACCCGATTGATGGTTTCATCACGATCATTTTCACTGCTTCCTTCGTTGACCCACCGCAAATATTAAACTGTAAAACAACTTTCTGCTCATATGGCATGTGATGATCTCACTTAGCGTACTTTGAAAATCGGCACTGCCAGGCAGCAAAACACTACGTAACACTTTGGATGCCTTTTCGTTTTTTTCCATAGGTGTACGTTCTATGGGTCCCCTTATGCATCTGTAGGCACGTTCTTGCTGTGACAGGGCGACGAACAGTTGTTTTCGATCATTCTTTCCCACGCCAATACAGTTAGTGAAATCCCATCACGCAACGAAATGCGCTTAGTATGAAGTGACAGCTAGACTGCAAATCGTGTGTTCGCCACTGTGTACTATTTTGGTTAGGGTGGAGCTAGACATTGGCTGCATATTATGTCACGTAGTCTGGAGCAATATCAGTCACCATTAGTTTGTGGCTACGGAAGTTACAAGGACTGAACAGGGTTCTTAAGATCTATTCGGATGTAACCGAGATGAATTTCTTCACAGTGATTTAGCTGCGCTTTGGAAGATTTTCTTCAGTCCCCTCTGACGGTCGCCCGGCAATTTTTTCAGTTTGGCTGGATTGATAACAGGCGAAAGAACTAGTAAACGATCCTTAGAAGGGGCACGTTCCTGTTAATCACCCTCTGAATAAATCGACCATCCGTATGCCGCAGTATGTTTCAACTTGTATTTCGTCATCGACAACAATGTAGAAGTGCCTGACACTGGTGCTTAACTGTGTTACAACCATTATTAGAAGGAAAAACTGCAATTTAAGGTCAAAAGTAGAGTTTCTTTCCCGAGCCTCTTGACTTAAACTCGTCCATCTTCGATTGATCAGTTCATTAGCTCCATCCCCATTATATGCTAAACTGATGAAAACTGGTTTTTCTTCAGGATCGTGTACAGGCAACAAAACACAAGCAGACACTTGTGGAAAACCATAGGAATGTGTTATGAAAGTGGCCAAAGGTACAGTAGCGTCGATTGAACTTCGCGCACAACGCGGTCGGATAAATTCCGAGGGAACATTTCTACTCACGCAATGGTTTATCCATTTACAATTCAAAGACCTAATCACTCGTTCTCGGTGAATGGGAGCATGCCTGCTGGAGGGTAGTCATGTTTGTGGAGAATTTTGTAGGCTAGTGACCGATCATCTATATGCCTGTAGCTCGCTGAGAGTTGACCTGATCGTGTCAGTTTTTCCTGTGGGAAAGCACACTGTTTTTCAGGGCTGTTTGCGTGTCTGACATCCAAGGCACACTTGTCATCCAGCTCGTATTTTTCCACTTTCCTGATTTTCCAAGTTTTGAACCACAACTGAAAATATATCTCCTGACAGCTGTCTGAAACATTATAATGCCTTTAAGAACAGTACACTAAGGGCCGGAGAAAACAACTTCAGCAAGTCAACTCTGTCGCAGCGATATGTTGGTGTTCCGTGTGTTCCCTAACTTTCACATTCCAGACACCTAATTGATCTTTCAGACAATGCCAAAATAATCAGCATGTATATTATGAAAATTTTGAATTGTACAAACTTCTGTTCGTGCCTTGTGTGTTTTCTGAACGCACCTCACGAATTCCGTGTGGTATGCTCTCTCCGCTAGTCAACATATGGGAGCAGTGTTTCGTAGCATGCCCCCGTTAGAACGCTTTTCAGATTTCCTGTGTTGGGTACTACTTGTTCGCCGTTACGTCCCACCCAGCACTTAGTGCACCGTGGTGTCCACATTTTGTGAACGGGCCTGTTCTGGAGGGGGTTGTATTCCGTTTTTTTTTTCAATGCAGCATTTATCCATTTGATGCTGACAACATGATCAACAGTGCACGACGAGTTTCTTTTCTGCTGTTTATCAGACAGCTGAAAATGAACTATGATTCGTCTATCCACATCACTCGGTTTCCCCGTTTACTGCACCACAGGAATCGTTGATGTTTGTTGGCTAAGCTAAACGAAAGTACGCTTGCCCGTGAGAGTATTCTTCAAAAAGCTCCACCGTATCCATTCGGAGTGCGAGCGGTGTGCTCTGACTGACCGTAGCGCGCACATTAAATCTTGCATGCCATTGTGGCCGCTATGTGCGAACATGTGTCCGACTGTTCGTCCTCTCGCTCGGTGGACGTATCGCCTGTCTCTCCCGACCGTACGGTACAGACAGCCGACCGGACGTTTAGTGGTCGAAACGGCTGGAATCGATGCGTCGGTTAGGCTTAGTTTGGATGGCAACGGTTCCGTTCGTTACAACACTCGATTGCATGACTGTTATGCCTCAGGGATCCAAAGTTTCCTCACGGCAGCCGAACCGATCGGTGCGAGCGAGCCGGCACTCCTATTGGCTTAAGTAAACGAGCCAATAACAGTGCTGGCAGTGGCCAAGCTTTGACACTGTTTAATAGCCGGTTCTTGCATCACGTAAACTAATGAACATATGATGGTACGATTAGCATCCCAATTACTAAAACGATCAAGATTTTTCCTATCTAAAACTGTTAAAAGTCTGTCTACATATAACTGGAATTAATATTTAAAAAATCAATGCCAACATTGAATAAAGTAAGCTTTTGGTAACATTTATTTTCATGTGAATTCCAGTCGGAATACAGAAGAAGCGACTTGACGTTTCAATACCAAGCACATTAACAGACAGGCCGCAACATCCAACACTGTTAGAAACTTCATAAAAAGTTCAAAAAAACAGGACACGTCCCAAACACACAGTAATTGTTGAATGATTTCTATGAAATAGTACTGGAGGAAATGAAAGGAGTTGAGGAAAGCTTGTCATAGGGCTTTCTCAAACGGCGGAATAACGAAGCACGTAGTTCAACGAGTTATAATGGAGGAAAAGTTCCATATTGAGAAATGCAATTACCGCCCAGAAATGAGGGTAAATGAAAGGCATATTACTTGAATTTTTGGCGGAGAAGGACTAGTCTACGTTGTTCACGGATTCGGGCGTATTCTGTTTGAGATGATTGAAGCTTCCACATCTAGTCTACGGTTACGCAAAGGCAGTGAAGTTGTGAAAACTCTCATTAACTGATGCGAAATCCGCTGGTACCGTTGTTAGATTGGTTGAACGCTGTCAACAGGGTATCCTTCCAGGAAAGCGATATGCCATCACAGTATGTAAATATCTTAATGTTCTCCTCAGCTGACCGTAAGAATACTTGGTAGAATGAACACCGACGTCTCTTGTTCTCCGTCTACTTGACTTTTCCTCCGAAATACCGGGCTTGGAAGTTGAGTCCCAAGAGGCCTGAACATCTGAAGCAGCTATAGGAATACCAACTGATGTCGTTCAGTGTTTTAAGCCAGGTCCTCTCATCCTGTCTACACTGAATGCTTTCATATAAGCGAAATTCGGACAATATTTTGAACATCTGTAACTATAGTTTGTATGTGGTTTTTGTTTACCGTGTTTGCTTTTATTTCCGCTATCAAGTCGAATTCACTTATCCAATATTTCTTTTTCAAATAGAACTACAATCACTTATTTTCTAGCAGATTTCGACTTGACTGAAGGGTCTTTAGCACAGTGTTATCAACTGGAGTGTGCATAGCGTTTGCTATGTCTCCGCTAGAGACGACTGAACAACGTATGGATCATCCAATACGCATATGTGGCTGTATACTTAGATGTAATAATTTTATCGCACCTAAAATGATGCCAATGGCATTTTACCCAATACGGTCATATCACAAGACTTGTGCTGAGCAGCTATCTATCTCCTATGACCAATAAAAAGTTGGCTTGACTGGAAGCTGCCGAAAGAGATTTATTGGTTTCCACAGCAAGACAAGAATATGTAAATACTTAGTGTACTTAACTTATAAAAGAAATACATCTCTCGCATTATCCAGACCAAAACAGGCCAACTGGCAATTGTCATTTGTTATGGTATTGGGATTGTAAATGAAGGTTGACCTGCGGAGTCGCTTTTTAGATATCCGTTATAAGGTATACTCAGCCTTTAAAGTTGTGGCATTCTTCAGACAATCAAAAAATGCTGCGTTTGAGAACGTACTGTTGTGAGCCAAGAACACGGATGACGCAAGGGTTATTTATTCAAGAAAGCAGCACATGGGTTATGCGTTTAAACAACACAACAAACAAAAACGCTCATCTACGTACGGTACTGGTCCCAGAACGTCATGGCTGCCACAGACACCTGCGTACACCGAGAACCATTTCATGCGATGCTGCACTTCGATGTTTCTTCCTGTATTTTTCCTGTGGCTACTTAAATGTCAAAATCCATACCCATGCCCTACTGCTTACTACTAGTGGTGTGAGTAGTGTAGTGTGATTACTCGTCTTCCCTACAGTACTACTTGGATAGTAACCATTGTCAGGACTGCTCATAGGTCGTATATTTTCACATTTAAAGAATTCTCCGACCCAAATAATTTTGCGTTACCACCACAATGGAACATTAGAAAATCTATACTCTCATAGCGTCTAACCGTTTTGGTTTGTAATTTCGTTTCTGATATCCAACGAGAATGTGCGGATAAAATCGCAAGTGTACTCGTTCGATATCCACGTAGATTAGTATTCTTTGGGTGCAAACACGTGTACGTTTGCAACAGGATTTGAACTACTTGTAATTTACTTTCTGATCCGTGACATATAATATTAGCTGTAGTACGTGAACGATAATGGATGTCGTTTTGTAGTGTATTCAGTCACACCTCAACAACTTTTTAAAATGGTTTCAACGATATCAAGGTGTTTATTCATGGGTTGTTTTCAGAATTCGCTGGCGAGTTGGATAAGAAATCGTTGAGGTTGGTCTCTATCCAGTGCTTAATAACTTTTTAACCAATCCAGCTCACTGTAAATTCGGGTCGATAACGTCGCATATTTTTAAACCATGTGCATTATTCAGCACATAATGTGCAATCACTGATATCCTGAGCGAATTATAACTTAAGAAAACTGCCAGAACAAATATTCACCCGCATTCGGCGTAGCTCACCTAAGCTAGCCAAAGTGTCGAATGGTGTACACGCTCTTAAGCTGTCTACACAGATAGTGGAGCTTATTAACGCCAACAAAGTAGATTCAGTCCCGCTAAACTTGTTTTCTGCCAACTATGCACCAGCCATGATTGTTTTCAGCTTCTGTTCGCGCCAACAGTCGATGTTCCATAGCTCAATGCACCTATGTCACTGTCTTGCTTGTGTGTGATTACTCTGTTTTGGTACTTCAGCCCTCACCCATCTAACGGATTACGTAAGTCGCATGCAGCATTTGCTATCCAAAGTGCTCTAACAATCACCCCCGATTGCAATATCCGTGCAGATGAGACGCAAACGCAAATATCCTGTACTTCAGCTGAACTTGAACCGTCGACAGAAACAGTGCATCCAAACTCGACAAGCGCACTCTCAGATGAGCTATGAGGTTAAGCTGGGGACTCAGAAATTAAGGTGGGATCAGACGTCTGGACACATTGTCTACTTCGTACATTTGTCACATACAGAGATCGATCATTGTCGCTACCGTGCCTATAAGCGGCGTGAACAATATAACTAAACAGTCGTTAGAGTCTGTTGGCCTATGCCTATAGCTGCACATATCACTCAATTTGTTCGTGTTGGCATAGCCGAATATGGTTAGGCTTGCTGATAAACCGGGGACGGATGACCGCGGAAGAAAGATTTTGTAATATTTAATTGAACTACAATTTGCTTGCACCCCATCTATGTGGATGGACACGGTCCATCTGAGATAACCATTTTCACTGGAAACGGCCGAAAGGGCTCGAAGTTGGGTTCCTAATGTTTCTTGATGTCCACTCTCAAACCGACACTCTACGACCGGTGTTGTCCTTGTTTGAGCTCATCAGGTAGAGACAGCCTGCATTCCAGACAGCCCTTCGTCAGGAATAGGAATGGTCCTAGAGCTCAGGTATTTGAGGTGCAATAGAGCTCCGGATTTCTCTTATTCTCATCCCTGGACATCATAACTGACATAATCCCTCTAAGACGGTTCTGCAAGTTGAACAGATATCTACTAATTGTGGTTTCTCAATTATACTACTTTTTTTCAGAAAGATGCCCGATGTTTATGTGACAACCTCAGATGTGTCAATCTAACCATGTCTGTTGCGTCTAAACAGCTATTAGGGAATCCCATTTTTTCGTCCAAAACTGCCTCCTTCCTGGAAAGAACGGTTTCACCCAGTCAGAATAAACAGAAATGTCAAAAACAGTCGAGGGGTAACTTTGGCTGTGTTTTGCCCTTTCGACCTTTATTCCGCTGTGTTCATTAATGGCTTGATGACCTCAATTACTATTTTTGGGAACTATTGTTCGATCTTCTGATTCGATGATGTTTTTGGGTCCCCGTACATCATATAAATACCCAGTAATTTTCTTGTTGGGACACTTTTTCGCAGCGCAACAAAACTGCTTTTTTAACCGTCTTTTGATCTGATTTGGGAGTAGTTGATGGGGACAGTCGCGTTATCCTCAGAACCAAGATTTGACGTATTCTTTGTTTCGAGGAGGAAAATTTGAATTCTATCGAACATACTTTTATTCCGTGGGCAAACCAGCATATTTTCAAGGGTTTACAACGGCTACTCGCCGACCTTATTTTACGTCGGTTCATTAAACTCAGGAAAAGTTAGACACGTGAACATCAGACAAGATTCCGATCTGTTCCACTGAACATAATGGATAGATGCTACCTGCCTGATTGGGTTCATTGTGGTCACTCATATCGCTGGCTAGAAACGCTATCCGAAGGGGTAGTGTGCCTCAGCCAACGGCGTACCCGCATCTGTGCCATTTCCAGTTCTTCTTAGTCCTTCTAGATTACCTTTTGATCGTTTTAGTAACGTTTTCTTCTGGGAGAAAGAAGTGAGCGACAGCCCAAGTCATAGCACCTTCTGGTTAAGCTCGATACCGTTAGAATGGTAGTGGTGATGAGAATGCCTTGACCACATCTTTACCCTAGACGGATCTTGGAATATCGGCACTCTCAAAAGCAACCATTGGTCGTGGTCTTTTATGATCAAAAGGGTGCCTTCATTTCAGTTGCTTATAAATTTATCTGGAACTGTTTCCTTGCAGTGAAGTTCCAGAACTAAACTTGGATCTGTTAACATTGCTGTCTGCTCACTCTACAACTGTCTTTGGTGTTTATCACTTCCAGTGGTGTCTACCGGGGTTGTCCGATCTCCTCCTTGCTGTTCAGTTTTGTCATTGACAACATTCCGGAGGTTTCATTTGAAGGATACAATGAACATGTTGTTGAGGCTTGATGGACGTTCGTAATTATCTAGAAATGTAGGTTGAACTTCTCATCAGGATTATGATTGGCTACCTCCTACTGAGTATTGATAAGTAGTAGAAGCTTTCGGTTAATATGAGTTGAAGACCACTCACAACTGACTGCAATTTTTGTGGTTCCGTAGACTCTGAAGTCAGTTCTTTTCGAATAGCAGCACTTGAATCGAGGTTTATCGCAGGTGGAACTTGTCAGTGATGCGTATCCTTGCTATGGCCGGAATTTTCATTTGATTTCTTTGATCTCAGCTTGTAGAGAAGTCCTAGTCATGCGGACCATCGATTGGGGTTGACAAAATAGTTACGTTGCTTCTTCTCAAAACGACCACGCAATCTCAGCAATATTTACAACAAGTGTGGCTGAGAATTTTCGTATAATGATTAGATCATGCCTAACCTGAGTTCAATAGTCCTCACACCATTGACGAACTCTAACGAGATCGGTATTCAGATTTGATGATTCTTTTTTGAAAGCGACTAATTTGAATGTCTATGGGTATGCGAACGTTGCAGTCAATTGTGAGTGATGCTCAACTCTTATTTTCCATCGTTTTTGAATGTTTGACACGAAATCTGATTGGTTAATTTCTTTTTTTCTGTTCTTTGAATGACTGGACCGCTTATTCACCTTGTACTTCGATATGATTAGTTATATTCACACAGACATTAACCATATATCCGGTCTGTCTAATTTGCATTGTCTATTTGTGTTCGCAGTTCATTCTGGCCACTTCTTCATCTCTTGAAACCCTAACTCGTACTGTGTCATAGATTTTATCTAATCGTATGTGCTTGTCTAACGACCCGGTTGACGATTACCTGGCTTCCATAAATCCTCACTCATGTCCGTTATTTGTCCGCACAGGAGGTTCCTAGAAGCTTATGTTGAATGTCTGTCTATTTTAAGTCTAATGAATGAAGAACCGCAAAAATCACCTGTCTCTTGGTGGCCATTTCGCGTTCATATATTCATATGGGCAATTTCCACACGATTTGCAGATGTAACGTTATCAGTAAACATTTCACATGTAACATTTCTTCTGTTAGTAGTTCTCAGTGGCTCATTTGATAGTATGCCTCGAAATTTTTCCATTGGTTTGTACGCCAACTTGATGCTTTGTTGGCACACAAATCTTGCAATCATTTCCGGTACAGTTTTGATGTTGATTGTTCTGTAAAGTGGACTTTTCTCCTCTGAAACTGTCACCACGTAGCAAAAGTTCGCGGATATCTATGGCAAAGAAAAACCCGATACCGGTACTCCTCTTCCTCCCTCCTGAACTCTCCGGCATGGTATTGTGTTTCAGCTCCTTTATACAGAATTTGAATGCAATTTATTTTATGGCCGGTTGAGTGATTGTGAAAACTGATGAGTTGGTCTGTATGTGACGGCTTTCGATAAACGTGTCTTCAGTGCTGCACCGAGTTTTGGGTTGGCCAGTACATCCTAGAAGGGCAGCATTTTGTCATTTTCAATATTGGCGGTAAATTTGGTTTTACTGAGTAGCCTGTGTGCGTTTTGTTTGACTGGGTGTTAAAGTATGACAGTTTTGAGTTAGCAGTGAGCAGCGCGATATCCCCCAGCATTTGCATGGCGCCTTCGGTGTTGAATCATTATGCAGATTTTATTTCCGTTGATCGTACATCTTACTAATGACAATGAATTGTACAGACAGACAGTACAATAATGCTTCAGATGCATGGTAGTTTCAGTGACTCACATAGCTTGTGTTACTTCAGTGGTAGTACATGTGCAGTGAGGATGAGCGATCGTAATATATTAATCACACAACCACTATTCAGTAGTAGGACCAGAGCATACATTTTGACATCGAAGCAGCCGCAGGAAAAATGCAGGAAGAAATATCGGAGAGCAGCATCGCCCAGAATGTTCCTTGCTACGTCTGGCGTCTGTGGCAACCGAGACAGCTTGGGTCGGGTAAAGTATGCAAATGAGTGTTATCTTTGTGGTCCTGTTTAAGCGCTTAGCCCACTTGTTGCTTTCTTCAATAACTAGTACCATCCGAGTGCTTCGATCACAACAATTGGTGCCGTGACCAGGATAGTAGGATAAAGATCCCGTGGCCGCAGCCGTTCGAGGATGGCGACATCCAGAGCTTCCTGGAGGACTTCGAGAACGTGGCGGAGATGGTCTGAGTCAAGACCAACCGGGCGAAGCTGGCGGCCTTGCGGATGCTGCACAAGAGCAAGATGAAGGCGGTGCTGGATGTGGCGCAAAGGGGCCCTGCGAAGCTGGAGTAGGCCGCCGCGAAGGA